>APFE031502280.1:149182-170445 GCA_000404065.3 Pinus taeda | reverse complement strand
GTATAGAAATTACCTGCATACGAATTCTAAATCACAGGAAAAATAAAAATGCGAGAGCATAACACATAAAACACATATACACAGAGATTTCCCACTGGATCTCAAGACCGAGACTACCAGCTTGATTTTTCATTATGTTCCTTTCAATGTTACTATACATATTTATACATGCCGAAGCATCCAATACCATGGACCGAAATCCATCGCGTCCAAAACCATGGACCGAAAAGCCATAGGTAGGTTCGCCCAGCCTAATATAGGGTCCAAAATTTTTTTTCTTGAGGCGCTGCCCCGAACCCTGTAGAGGGGGGCTACCCACCCCCCTCAAACCCCCCGGACAAGGGGGGCTACCGCCCCCCCTGTGACCCCCCCGCTGCGCAATCGGCGCGGCGAAGGGGGGACTCCGCCCCCCCTCTAACCCCCCGGTTCACTACGTAGGTTAGTCGTGGAAAGAATATAACACAACCCAACAGATGTTAGTTCCACAAATATGTTTCCAATAACAATATCTAGAAGCACAAAAGGCTTGAATGTTTTCCATAACATGAACATGCACACATAATTTGTGTTTGCAGCTTACTATGACATACATATAGATATGTCACTATCTTTGTTCTATAAGAGTTTGGCATGATTTGGTTGATTGATATAGATGAACAATCTTTAGTGTTGTGTCATGATACTTGACAATAACTTGGAATTTTGAATTTATGATTGAGATATGTTTTGACTATAGATCTCTCTATGATAACAAATTTGGACTTGACCTAGTATCTAATGATTTGATTTGACGATTGTCGATTTTCCCTGATGTCTATGCTATGTGGGAACAATAACTTATGTGGGTATTTGGAAAAGTTATTTTTTATTGGCCTCCTCGTTCCTAGCACAATGGTTGAGGTATTGATAGTTGTGATTCAACATGAAATTGAAAATTGCATGACTCATCCTTGATATATGTATTTGCACCTAGTGACAAACATGCCATGTATTATGATTATGAGAATGACTTGATAAAGTTTGGATTGATAATGTATGGTTGATGACAACTTGTTGGCATAATAATAAATGAAGTCATGATGTGAAATAAACTCTCCCTGTCACCTGGTTGAAAGTATTGATACTGTGACGTTGATGACTTTGATAATGGTTGTGATTTGACTTCTAAACTTTGATAAGATAACTTTGTTGATGTCATGGTACATCATAGATTTATGTAAGGTTGATTATGATGGCCTAGCAAGGCATTATTCTTAGAGAATTTCATGAAGAAAGCTCCCCGATCCAAACATGTTTATATTTGACAGTTATATGATGAAGTAAGGATGATGAGTTCCAAGGTATAGCTTTGATTTTGAGTATGGTTTTATATCCCGATTGTATAATCTTGAAAGGTGATGAGCCTCTAATGATCTAAATCAGACAGAGATAGCTTATGAAGCTCGAAATGATGTATCATGGCATGATGAATTGATTTCTTGAATTTGGGAAAGAAATTCCATATTGCAAAACTATTTGAAAATATTTTTGAATAATGGAAATGCAAATCCTTGGATACTTTGATTTGAAGTTCAAAGATGTTGCTAAACTTGACATGGCATCTGACTATTGATTGAAGCATTGATGTTCCGTTTTGATCATCCATCTGTATATAGATGATGTACTGTTGTGGCCAGCAACAACCCCCTTTTTATTTAGTATTAGTAATAAAACTAAATAAATGGGGACCCTTCTAAAAAATAAAAACTAGCACTTATATTTCCCTTTGAATAAAACACACTATCATAAGCTTAGGAAAACACCCGCAAACCCCCAAAAAAATCATTCTCTTAACAATAAAACATCGCATCGCAAAGGGTAATGGAGGACATCATATAAACAAGCTTTCGAAATTGCGAAAATGCGATGCAAGATCGCGCTCCTTAAAGACTCATCGCACATCACAGATTTCATATGCTGCAAGTATCACTTACAAAGAAATATCCCGATCCGGCGATATGCGATAAGGCATCTCGCAAATCGCATCTCACAGACGCATAAGGTGATAAATGATCGATAAAAAAAAGGACTAGTGATATCGCGATCTGCGATATAGCGAAGCAAATCGCAAAATCACTTTATCGTAGATTTGCAGGGCTCATTGTTCAATAAAGTATTTCTCGTAATCTAGTACCAAGTTATGGGCATTAATGTCAATTTAGTGGTTAGTTGATGATCATTTATGAGATAAGATTTAGATCTGATCGAAAGGTTGTTTCACGTAGAGTGATATATTTGATATGATTTCAGAATTAAAGAGCTTTCTCGTCACCTTATCTCTTACCATTATTCTTTCCTTAATTATAAACTTGCAGGAGCGGCAAGCATAATAATATATGCAACAATATTTAGAGTGTAATGGGAAAGAAGGGAAAAACTCCAGTTGCTGAGGACAAAGAGATGACGCCCTTATTCACAGACACCACCTGTACCAGGGATGCCGACATAACCACTTGGGAAGGCATGTACAGTTTTCTCGAAGAAGAAAATCCCAGAGTTATGGAAGTTAAAGCAACAACAGACTCACGCGGGTCATCTGAAGCATCAATCACTGAACTTGCATGTTCATTCTTGCACCAAATAGCGGCAAGACCTAAGATACTTCCATACACAGACATGGTCAAGTGGGTACTGGAAAATGTTGATATAACAGACAGACAATTCAAGTCTCAAGGCGAAGACCTCATTGGGTCATTCACTCTACAAGATTTAAGGCTTATGTATCATCTACCAGAGCCACATGAAAGCTACAACAAGCAGTTTGTGGAGAAGTTCGCCAAAGAAAACGAAGATTTGGTGGAGTGCACCAAAAACTAGTCAGCAAGGGAAGAACCATTGAAAAAGGACAAACATGGTATGTACAGTACTGGTTCCCTCTCCTCCCCATATTGCTTCACTGCTGCTATGCTATGTAGACTATTTGGAAGGCCCAACGTCAACAAATTTTCATCTGAGTGGCTACCCCTATTATATGCAGCCACTAATGCCACTATTATGGATTGGGCTCAGATATTGCCTAATAATTTAGCCTCAGCTATTTGGAACTACCGGTCTAAAAGAACTCCCTCTCAGAGGATTTATCCTCCTTTTTTTGAAGCTGCTTATGTTATGGATGCAATCTGTTTCATTTCCATATTTCCTTTAATGGGTTGGAAGTGGACAATACATAACCCCTTGCCCATTCACATTTATCATAAGGAATTGTAGGATTCCAAGTTTATCCCGTATTTTTACAGAATTTGTCATGGATTATGTTACCTCTTTACAAAATGTTGTATAATAGGGACGCCCCAAGATTTCCCCCCAAAGCAGAAGTTGACATTCTGCCTGTCACAAGATGGTTTGGGGAAGAATTTTTCACCTATATCAGAGTATTCGAAAGCATTGCTTCCCATAATGTCCTACCCTTATATGTTCCTGATAAGTTATTGGCTCGAGAAATCGCCTACCAGACCTGCGGGGTAGGAGGAATGAGCAAAGAGTTGAAAGACAAGAAGAAAGCCATCTAGCCGTAATTTCCTGTGACTTGTGGGGCTTTTTCATTATTTGATTTAAGTCATGCTTTTAAAGAAGTAGACAATATGCTATGTCTACGACTGTTCAAGTTTCCAGGAAGACAATTTGACCCTTTTGATGTCATTAAGAATTTACTACTGTTGTCAAGGTAAAAGTATTTTCTAAAGAAGATGATCTTTTTGATGATATCTTCCAACATAAAAACACATTGAAAGAAGTTTTGCATATGGCTCAAATTCAATTTTCCCCAACAGAATTCCAAGAATTCAAACTGTACAGATAAAAGAGACTAGCAAACATCGCATTGGATAAGCTACGCTTGGAACCAATAAGGGAGCCAACTCCCAGTATCAGTTTAAGTGGAAGTTTGAGTACAGATAAGTCCAGGTCTAAGTCTGGGAAAGAATCACTATAATGCTATAAACAATCTGAGAGCGACCATAATAAAAGTGAAGGGTCAATAAGAGATACTGCCCAATCTAAAGAGCGCCCAGAGCAATGAGTTTTGACTACATCATAGGTAAAGTTCCCCCCTCCCCTCATCTAGCCACCAAAGCAGTGAGAACTGAGCTGGATAAAGGGTGGAAGACATCCAATGAATTGATTAATACCGAGGAGCAAAAAACAAAGACACTTGAGAGTACAGTACAGACAATGACAGACATGGTCATTGGAACAGTCAGCAATGCTCCAGAAATGGAGCATATTCCCATTACCCCATCATTTGAAATCATGCTCAAGATAGAGGAGATTCCTCCTCTAGATGTATTTTATAGTCCGCAGCATAAGGCAATGATAAGAAGGCAAAGAAAGAAAAGGAATTTGGACAACGTTCTCTCACCTAAGGCAGGGCAGCTACATGTCCTTTTCCGAGACCCTACCACTGACCCTACTGAAAATCTGACTAAGTTATCCCAGATCGCAGGAGCCTGTGCTTCTGCTACCATTGATAAAGCGTCTGAGGTACAAAAATTACTTAAGGATAGAGAGGAACAAATCCAAGTTTTGCAACAACAGCTATAACAAGCCAGTACCAACCGCGAAGCAGAGGAGAAGTTAGAAAAATTATAGCAATATTTTCAACAGATGCAGCTGGGATATCAGAACAATTTGGCTGAAAAAGAAAATTAGTTACAGGTTATGCTAGAAATGCATAAAGATGATCCCAAGCTCATAGAGTTTGTATCAGAATCCCTTGCCTTGAACGACCAACTCTTGCAACAACAATAGTTATTATGCCAAAGAATATCGCAATGGAGTTTCCATTGCGAAATGAGTGATAAAATTACAAATCAAGTCGTGGAATTGCGACTTGACTATGATTTAATTGATAAAATAATTTCTGATTATTTGAAATGGCAGGAGTCGGAGGAAAGAAAGAAAGAAGGCGTGCTCAGAATCAATGAAGCCCACAAAGAAATGCTTTTCCATAAGTGGGACACAGATTAAAAAGGCAGAACAGGCAGCGGAAGAAGCAGTGACAACGAAAAACAACATCATTGACTGTGTCAATGAAAACCTGCATAGGGAAAATCTCATATCAGAGACCGCTCCAGGATTTCTCCCAAAGGCACAGCAATTGCAGACAAGGTGGAGACAGAAAGCTGAGGAGAGCAGAATCCATCAAAAAGTTAACCAAGTTGAATTGGGGCACTTACTGGCAGTACTTGGTTAAACCACACAGTCAATGCATGACTTTCAAATGCCTTACAAACTCTTTCGAGAAGATAGCGCCAACACTTGCCGATTTTATTTTCACAGGACAACTAAAGTCGGAGGTCTGCCAACCGACGCTCCTCAAGCCGATGTTAAATTCTTGCGATCTTAGAGAACAGATACATAGATAGTTAATTCCAGATACAATTTTAGTTTTATTTTTGATTTATTTTTGCCTTAGATGAGGACGGTAATTTAAAACTCGTCCTATATTTTTGTAGTAAACTATTTTTAGCATTTAGGAAGTAGTATTTTAACCCCTCTCATGCATTTAGAGAGCGGTCTTGAAATTTGTCAAAAATATTTCCTCAAAACATGCACTTTTGCACCCTCAGAGGAGGTTTTGATGAATGAATGGAACGAGATTTATTGATATCTGTGTTTAATGTCTGCTACTGAAATGCAATTTGTACTCTTAGTAGATATTGAATTAAGAAGATATAAATCTATATTGCTGAAGCTCATGAGTAGAACTTGTTATCAATGGTACTTTTATCTCTTAATGATTTCTGCTTATGTGTTGAATTAATATTTTATGTTCAGTTATTTATATATGAAGGCTTGAATGTTTGAGTTATCATTTGGAACTTTTGTACAATGATGACTATTCTGTTTATGCTCAATATATGAATGGCTTATTATGTGATATGCTTTTCACAATTGTTTTGGCTAATTTCTTATACGAGACAATTCATTTTTATCGAATTCTTTTCTTGTAGCGATTGAATGATCTTTATTACCAATTGCTGCTAGAAACTACTTTAGATCGCATAAGTAAAAAGTTAAATCCCAGGTTAGATTTAGAATTAGATATTTCTGTTCATTAGAATACAATTGCATGTTTTAAATTAGACTTATATTAAAATAATTTTACTTAGAAATCTTTAAAAAAAGGAAATATCAATTCTGTTCATCACACACACAAATTGGGAAACTGGTCCCATTATCCCCATTCGGACCCACCATCCCAAACGGAAAAAGAGCTGCTTTCAAGGTCCGGACCAGGTGGGTATCCCCCTTGTTGTAGACCCGATTTTCGGGGCTTCAACATATTTGGCACTAGAAGGAGGGCACCGAATTGTGAATGGCTAGTAAATCCAAATCTAAATACCATTCTGAGAGTAAATCTCCCTCAACATATCCCCCGACTTCTCCATCGCATTCCGAATCTTTAAATCCTAAGTGAGAAGTTGAGAAAACAACAACCACTGCCACCAACCCAAAAATTTCAGAGAAATCTACTATCAAACCTCCTGAAGTTGAGTCTTTGATTCATAAACTTCAAGGATTTTCCATATCACTGCAAAAGTCTGAAATATCGCAAGGTAGTGTGACTTCGCAATACAATCCTTCTCACCCTTTTACCAAATTGCAGAGTGAAAATTTTGGTATCGAACCAATTGAATTAACTCTACCTAAAAGGAAAAGAGCAAGGAAGTCACCTCAAGGGTCTAATAGTGAGACTCTTTCATCATCAACATCCATTCCAACTTCCCCATTGCAAAGTCAACCATCCATCCCTCCATTTCAAATTGTTGTCCATCAGAGTACTAGAACTTTAACATCCTCATCCCTTCCACAAGGAACTTCATTTGCGCTTTCCTTTGTTAGTAGTTCAATGATGGCCCAAAACCCATGGAATAACCCAGGGGCAGTCTCAATGCCTGCACCCTTGAGTCAATTATCGGTCCATCCTGAAAAATGGCTGCCTAAGTTTAATCCTGAAACAGGCATGCTAGCAGAAGAACACATAAACAACTTTATGTTATTGATAAATTTAAATGGTGTTACTATTGATGATGTTGTTGTTCGACTCTACCCTTACACTTTACAAGGAGTAGCCGGATCCTGGTATTTTTTGTTACCATCAGGGTCCATCACTAGTTGGGACATTTTCCAAGAGCAATTCTTGACTAAGTTCGACGATGATAGATCTACAACAACACTAATCAATGATCTATCAAATCTAAAGACTGAATCAAGAGAGCCTATCAAAGATTTTAACTAGCGTTTCAACAAGCTTTTGAATAAAATTCCGACCGCTTCCAAGCCTAGCGAAGAAGTTCGAAGTAAATGGTACATATCTGCTTTACCATCGAACATAACAATCTTCGTTGATAGGGATGCCAAGACAACATTGGCTAAAAACATGAAGGAAGCGATAGCGGTAGAAAAATGTATCTTAGCTTTAGAAAAGAAAAACGCTGTCGATGAAAGAAAATCTAAGAAGGTTACTTTTAGAGATGATCCTAAGAAAAAGCAATCTAAAGACCCATTTGATTTAGAAGGATTCCATAAAGTTCTAAAAACCATGTCTAACGAAATGGTTGACATTAAGAGACAAGTAGCAGAGACTTCTTCTAAAATGCCCTACAAGCCTTATAGAAAAAATCCTTCAACTGATTCAAAGCCTCCCAATGCTATAACAAATGCATAATCTGAAGGAGAAGAAGAGGAAGTTTCTAATGAAGAACCTACTGATGAAGATGAAGTTGTCGAAGTAAAAGGAATGTGGGGCTTTATTCTTCCAGACGAAGAGAATCAAGAGGCATCACCAGTTAGTACCAGAAGTAGAAATCAACTCGATCCTCCACAACCTAGTTCTAAATAGAAGAGCGCAAGATAGACATCTAAAGATAAAGTCGCAAGTAAGAAATCATCACCAAAAGCGACTCAAACAAGCCCAGTCCAATCTGATTCACCAACTCCATCTAAAACATTGATTGTTTCTGATGAGATGGAGTATAATATCGTTGAAGATACGAAGAAGACTAGGGCTAACATTACTTTTTATAAATTGAAACATCAACAGAAGCTACTTTTGAAAGAGTTACATGCAATACATGTGGCACCTCTTCCTGTCATTGTAATCTCGCAATCTTCTCATGAGATGGGAAGATCTCCAACTAATATGGAAAATAAAGTTGATCCGAATGATATTGCTTTAATTGGAGGTAGGTCAAAATCTCATACTCCTCCATTCCTTCTTACTTACGAAATTTTCAATAAAAACTTGCATAATTGTTTGGTAGATCTAGGAGCTTCATCTAATATCTTACCTAAAACAATATGTGCAAAGTTAAACGTCCAACCTCAAAAATCTGCGGTACGCATAATTCAGCTGGACCGATCGCAGGTTCAAGTAATCGGTGAACTAAATCAAGTTACCATAAGGCTGTCATCTAATCCAAAGGTATGTCAAGTCATTGATATTCTAGTTGTAGACATTCCCGAATTTTATGGCTTAATTCTTAGTAGGGATTGGTCTAAGAAGCTTCATGGATACTTTGCGATTGACTGCTCACATATGTGGCTCCCTTACAATGGTAAACTGAATCAGATAAAGGTTGAGCAAGAAAGACACCAAAAATACATAGTGACGGAATTGGAAGGAGAAAATAAACCTGTCGCATACAATGACAATATAATTGGCAACTATTCTGTTGACCGTTTCTTAGGAAATTTTAATGCTCATACTTCACCTTACTTAGAACATTCTGTTCTTGTCTCAAGTAGAAAACTTTTCTCAAACAGATAGTTCTAAATGTGTTAATTTTGTAGATAATCCTGTAAATACTTCTTTATTTTGGAAATTATTTTTTAATGGTTCTAAGTCTAATGATGGAGCAGGAGTAGGATGTGTATTAGTTAATCCAGAGGGAAACAAAACCATGCTAACATGTAGACTCGAGTTTGATTGCACAAACAACATTACAGAATACGAAGCTTTAGTCCAAGGACTGTACAAGGCAATCATATTAAATATCAAGTATCTACAAGTCTTCGGAGATTCTAAGATTTTTATTAAACATGTACGAAATACTATACATTGTCTACCAGGTCATTTAAAGCATTATCAATCTTTAGGACAAAATCTGATTGAACATTTTATAGCATTCAATATTTCACCTATTCCCAGACTCCAAAATGCTCGTGCTGACCTCCTGGCTAATGTAGCTTCCAAGCTCATTCCCTCAGAAGACTATAACCGAGACAAATTCTCAATCGAATTGATCTTTAGGTCCTCCATCCCTGATAATGTTACAAACTGGAAATTTTTTAACGATGATCCTAATATTGTAAGTTTCCTGACATCGAAAGGATCTTACACTAATCAGATAATTGATGAGGACCAACATGACAAGCAGTTACAACAAGAAAGCACTAATAATGCTATACCAAAATCTGTAGTCAAGTTGGAAGACCTATATGATTTGAAAGATCGATTTAAAAGATCTACCAATTCAAAACTCAAGAGTTCAACTCTAAACTATGAATTAGTAAATCTAGGAATGGATACCAAGCCACATAATATCAACCTAGGTCTTGGCCTAGCCCCAGAAGAAAAATTAGCCTATGTTCAGCTCCTGAAACAATACAAAAGTGTCTTTGCCTGGAACTACAATGACCTTAACACTTACAACACTTCAATCATTCAACATACTATCCCAATGGTAACTGACGAAAAACATGTCCAACAAAAGCTGAGGAAGATCCATCATAATCTGGAAAGTCAGATTAAATCTGAGCTCAATAAATTATTAAAAGCCAAAATTATTTTTCCCGTTCGACATTCCAGATGGGTTTCCAACTTGGTTCCAGTCAGAAAGAAAAACAAAGATATTAGAATTTGTATTGAATTTTGAAATCTTAACAATGCCTGCCAAAAGGATAATTTTCCCCTGCCTCCTATGGAACAAATATTGTAAGTGGTTGTAGAATCAGAATTAGTGTCCTTTTTAGATGGTTTCTCTGGCTACAACCAGGTTTTGGTCCATCCTGACAATCAACTAAAAACCACGTTCAGAACCAAATGGGGTACTTATGCATATCAAAAAGATGCCTCTTGGTCGGATCAACACCGGCGCCACATTTCAAAGGGCTATGGATATCACATTTATGGGATTAGTAAACAACTCAGTGGTGATTTACTTGGATGACACAACAATATATTAAAAAAACAAGGTAATCACCTCAGAGACTTAAAGTAGATCTTCCAACGTTGCCAAAGGTATGGGATTTCACTTAATCCAAAAAAGTCTTTTTTTTTGCATTAAGTGAAGGAAAACTTCTTGGAGTTATAGTGTCAAAATCTGGAATCCATATTGATCCCGATAGAATTAAAGAAATTTCCGAAATATCCTTACCACATAGTAAGAAAGCCATGCAATCCTTCCTTGGCCAGATTAATTTTGTTAAAAGGTTTGTTCCAAACTTCTCAAGGATTGTGTCACCATTGCAAGCAATGATCAAGAAGAATTCACTCTTCAAATGGGGCCAAGAGGAATATGAAGTGTTTAATTTGATTAAGAAAGCAATTGTTAATGCCCCATCCCTAGCAACTCCAAATTTTTCCGATCCTTTTATTTTGTATACATTTGCCTCTGATAAGTCATATGTTGCGATACTCAAGGCGGAAGCCCCAATTTCCTTCTTTAGTTCAAATTTGCAAGGGGCTGAATTAAATTATTCTGACGTTGAGAAACAAGCTTATGCTGTTTTCAAAGCGATCAAATATTTTAGACCCTTTCTTCTTAAAACACATACAAAACTCATAGTACCATTTCCAACGGTAAGAAATCTCTTAGTATAGAAAGAGAGAGCAAATTGGGTCACTGCCCTACAAGAATACGACGCTGAGATCAGGCCAACAAATATTATAAAAGGTCAAGACTTTTGCAAGATGTTGGCTAGATCATCACTTATTTCTGAAATACCATCTCTAAATCAAGAGGTACAAATGTATGAGGTAAGCCTAAACGATATTGAATCGAGATATGCTGATATCATATTTTATCTAAAGAACGGATATGCTCCTTCAAATCTGAATTATACAAAGAAAAGAGCCCTAAGATTGAAGGCTAAGCAATATCAACTTGTAAACGATGTACTTTTTAGGATGAATTATGAATCTGTTCTCCTTCAATGTCTTGAGAAATCTGAAGCTGAAAAGGTGTTGCAGGAACTCCATGATGGACCAGCTGGTGGACATTATGCGGGAGATGCTACAACACATAAAATTTTGCGCGCAGGTTACTATTGGCCTACACTATTCAAAGATGCACATAGCTATGTAAGGAAATGTCAAGTTTGTCAAACTGCTGCTGGGAGACAAAAGAAACCATCATTGCCTTTGCAACCAGTCAATAGTGATCAACCGTTTGATCAATGGGGATTGGATATAATAGGTGAGATCGTTCCTCACTCTTCTAAACATCATACATATATCCTTACAACGACAAATTATTTTACTAAATGGGTAGAAGCCGTTCCTCTTAAGACGGATAATGCTGAACACATCATTGATTTCATAGATCAGTTCATAATTACCAGGTTTGGTTTACCCTCTACATTAATGTTTGATAATGCATCATATTTTTCTAGCAATGCTATGACTGAATTTGCACTTAAAAGAAGTTTTAAGCTTAAATATTCTACCAATTATTACCCACAAGGGAACAGGTTGGACGAATCAACGAATATAAACTTAATCATAATCATTAAGCGAACCATTGATCAGAACCATAAAAATGGGCACAAATCTTTGATGTATGCTATGTGGGCAGACCGAATAACCAAAAAGGCTTCTATTGGCACTTCTCCCTTTAATTTAGTTTATGGGAAAGAAGTAGTTCTCCCAACTCATCTAGCAATTTCTTCTTTGGCCTTAGTTCAATTTATTGACGAAACACCAACTTCATCTTTACAACTAAGACAATTGCAGATCCTTAAGCTAGAAGAGCAACGAGAACAGGCTAAAATCACACACGCTCATCATCAAGCATTGATAAAGGCTTCCTTTGATTCAAGCATGGTATCTAAGAAAGATTTTCAAATTGGAGATTTAGTTTTGAAATGGGATAAGGCTCACGAAGAAAAAGACAAACATTCTAAATTCCAACAAATGTGGCTTGGCCCATTCCAAATTGTTGAAATTATAGGTCCATCCACTTTCATGTTGCAAGATTTAGCAGGGAAAAGAGAGTCTTTACCTATTAATGGGCAGATCCTTAAAATATACTTTCCATAGAAGATGACCTCTTCTATTTTTGTAAATGATTTTTTATAGCTTTATTTTGATAATAAAACAGGTTGTAAATGGTTATCTTTGGGAATTCACGAAAAAGATTAGTGTTTCTTTTAGATTTTGTTTTTTCGCTTGTATAAATAGAACTGATTTGGAAAATCGATCATTATTATTGAAAGATACAGTCAAACACTACAAGCCTGAAAATGTTACTAGTCTCAACCTTACGAATTTTGATGAAAAACAACCTTTAGTGAGAATTTGTTTTATCTTAGTCAATGAAAAGCATCAATAACAATGCAAAGGTTCTCTGTAGAAAAGATGTTTCCAAAAACTCTATAATTGTCATCTAGAGCTATTCTTAAGGAACCAATGACTTCCTCCCCACCTAGGAATTACGAGTTTCAAGGAGCAATCCAATGATACACTATAAACTTAAAGAATAAGAGGTCTCATCACGAGCCGACTTATCATAATCATAGATATTATAATTTGCTGACACTGCCAAAACTGCCTACCAAAACAGGGCAATGACTCAAGATTGTTGCAATCAAAAGACAAGGGGTCTCATCACGAGCCAACTTGTTAAGCAAAGTTATAAATCAAGTGAATGGCATTGTCATAATTTGGCTACCAAACGAAGACATTGTTCTTTAAGAATTAAAAGAAAACAAAAAAGAAAAAAGTGTGGATCTGGATTTATCTTTGAAAATTTTACATTTTTCCAAGTAGGATATAGGATCATTGCTGGGTAACAGGTAACCCTGTCGAGGCTATGAACGCCTGCTGGCAGCAGAGGCTCTACCTATGACAAATGAGCATACTTAAAACTGATCTACAAAGAATTTTTTGCTTTTATCTTTATAAACCAAGTAGTGGCTGATGTAAATACAATGACTAGCTTTGGGAAGTAAATAATTAGAGTTAGCATGAAAGAAACAAACTACCATTAACAGCTAAAAGCATGATGCACTTTATATTTCTATAATAAAGTTTGATTTTGCAGAAAACTTTTCTGTTTTGGAAGTTTAGAAAATTCAAAAGATAATAAGAGATAACTGGTTCTTCCTAGTGAGTTGCCAATTGTTGTGGCCAACAACAACCCTCTTTTTTAATTAGTATTAATAATAAAACTAAATGAATGGGGACCCTTCTAAAAAATAAAAACTAGCACTTATAGTTTCCTTTGAATAAAACACACTATCATAAGCTTAGGAAAACACTCGCAAACCCCCAAAAAAATTTAAGTTTTATGATAAGTTCCGAATAAAATCGTTCTCTTAACAATAAAACATCGCATCACAAAGGGTAATGGAGTACATCATATAAATAAGCTTTCGAAATTGTGAAAATGCGATGCGAGATCGCGCGCCTTAAAGACTCATCGCACATCGCGAATTTCATATGCTGCAAGTATCACTTACAAAGAAATATCCCGATCTGGTGATATGCAATAAGGCATCTCACAAATCGCATCTCGCAGACGCATAAGGTGATAAATGATCGATAACAAAAAGGACTAGTGATATTGCGATCTGCGATATTGCAAAGCAAATCGCAAAATCACTTTATCGCAGATCTGCAAGGCTCATTGTTCAATAAAGTATTTCTCTTAATCCGATACCATGTTATGGGCATTAATGTCAATTTAGTGGTTAGTTTATGATCATTTATGAGATAAGATTTAGATTTGATCGAAAGGTTGTTTCATGTAAGGTGATATATTTGATATCATTTCAGAATGAAAGAGCTTTCTTGTCACCTTATCTCTTACCATTATTCTTTCCTTAATTATAAACTTGCATGAGCGACAAGTAGAATAATATACGCAATAGTATTTAGAGTGTAATGGGAAAGAAGGGAAAAGCTCCGGTTGTTGAGGACAAAGAGATGACGCCCTTATTCACAGACACCACCTGTACCAGGGATGCCGACATAACCACTTGGGAAGGCATGTACAGTCTGCTTGAAGAAGAAAATCCTAGAGTTATGGAAGTTAAAGCAACAACAGAATCACGCGGGTCATTTTAAGCATCAATCACTAAACTTGCAAGTTCATTCTTGCACCGAATAGCAGCAAGACCTAAGATACTTCCATACGCAGACATGGTCAAGTGGGTACTGGACAGTGCTGATATAACAGACAGATAATTCAAGTCTCGAGGCCAAGACCTCATTGGGTCATTCACTCCACAAGATTTAAGGCTTATGTATCATCTACCAGAGCCGCAGGAAAGCTACAACAAGAAGTTCGTGGAGAAGTTTGCCAAAGAAAACGAATATTTGGCGGAGTGCACCAAAAATTAGTCAGTGAGGGAAGAACCATAGAAAAAGGACAAACACGGTATGTACAGTACTGGTTCCCTCTCCTCCCCATATTCCTTCGTTGCTGCTATGCTATGTAGGCTATTTGGAAGGCTCGATGTCAACAAATTTTCATCTAAGTGGCTACCCCTATTAGATGCAACCACTAACGCCACTTTTATGGATTGGGCTCAGACATTGTCTAATAATTTAGCCTCGGCTATTTGGAACTACCGGTCTAAAAGAACTCCCTCTCAAAGGATTTATCCTCCTTTTTTTTAGCTGCTTATGTTATGGATGCAATCTGTTTCGTTTCCAGCTTTCCTTTAATGGGTTGGAAGTGGACAATAAAGAACCCCTTGCCCATTCACATTTATCGTAAGGAATTGTGGGATTCCAAGTTTATCCCGTATTTTTACAGAATTTGTCATGGGATTATGTTACCTCTTTACAGAATGTTGTATAATAGGGACGCCCCAAGATTCCCCCCCCGAAGCGGAAGTTGAAATTATCCTTGTCGCAAGATGGTTTGAGGAAGAATTTTTCACCTATGTCAGAGTATTCAGAAGCATTGCTTCCCCTCATGTCCTACCCTTATATGTTCCTGATAAGTTATTGGCTCGAGAAATCGCCTACCAAACCTGCGGTGTAGGAGGAATGAGAAAAGAGTTGAAAGACAAGAAGAAAGCCATCTGGCCGCAATTTCCTGTGACCTGTGGGGCTTTTTCATTATTTGATTTAGGTCATGCATTTAAAGAAGTAGACAATATGCTATGTCTACGACTGTTCAAGTTTCCAGGAAGACAATTTGACCCTTTTGATGTCATTAAGAATTTTACGACTACTGTCAAGATAAAAGTATTTTCTAAAGAAGATGATCTTTTTGATGACATCTTCCAATAGAAAAACACACTGAAAGAAGTTTTTCATATGGCTCAAATTCAATTTCCCCCAGTAGAATTCCAAGAATTCAAACTGTACAGAGAAAGGAGACTAGCAAACATCCCCTTGGATAAGTTACGCTTGGAACCAATAAGGGAACCAACTCCCAGTATCAGTTTAAGTGGAAGTTCGAGTACAGATAAGTCCAGTTCTAAGTCTGGGAAAGAATCACCATAATGCTCTAAACGGTCCGAGAGCAACCATAATAAAAGTGA
This sequence comes from Pinus taeda, assembly GCA_000404065.3. Classification (NCBI taxonomy): domain Eukaryota; kingdom Viridiplantae; phylum Streptophyta; class Pinopsida; order Pinales; family Pinaceae; genus Pinus; species Pinus taeda. The sequence continues at coordinate 154,686 of APFE031502280.1, read as the reverse complement.
AGGGTCAGTAAGAGATACTGCCCAGTCTAAAGAGCGCCCAGAACAACGAGTCTTGACTACACCACAAGTAAAGGTTCCCCCTCCGCTCATCCAGCCAACAAAGCCAGTGAGAAATGAGCTGGATAAAGAGTGGGAGAAATTCAATGAATTAATTAATACCGAGGAGCAGAACACGAAGACACCTGAGAGTATAGTACAGACAATGACAAACATGGTCATTGGAATAGTCAGCAATGCTCCAGAAACGGAGCGTATTCCCATTACCCCATCATCTGAAATCATGCTCAAGATAGAGGAGGTTCCTCCTCTAGATGTATTTTATAGTCCGCAGCATAAGGCAGTGGTAAGAAGGCAAATAAAGAAAAGGAAATTGGACAGTGCACTCTCACCTGAGGCAGAGCAGCTAGATGTCCTTTGGCGAGACCCTACCACTGACCCTACTGAAAATCTGACTAAGTTATCCCAGATCACAGGAGCCTATGCTTCTGCTACCATTGATAAAGTGTCCGAGGTACAAAAATTACTTAAGGATAGAGAAGAACAAATCCAAGTTTTGCAGTAGTAGCTACAGCAGGCCAGTACCAACCGTGAAGCAGAGGATAAGTTAGAAAATTTACAGCAAGATTTTCAACAGATGTAGCTGGGATATCATAACAATTTAGCTGAAAAAGAAAATTAGTTACAAGTTATGCTAGAAATGCATAAAGATGATCCCAAGCTCACAGAGTTTGTCTCAGAAGCCCTTGTATTGAACGAGCAACACTTGCAATAGCTATAGTTATTATGCCAAAGAATATCGCAATGGAGTTTCCATTGCGAAATGAGTGATAAAATTACAAATCAAGTCGTGGACTTGCGACTCGACTATGATTTAATTGATAAAATAATTTCTGATTATTTGAAATGGCAAGAATCGGAGGAAGGAAAGAAAGCAGGCGCGCTCAGAATCAATGAAGCCCACAAAGAAATGCTTTTCCATAAGTGGGACACGCAGATTAGAAAGGCAGAAAAGGTAGCAAAAGAAGCAGCGACAATGGCAAACAACGTCATTGATTGTGTCAATGAAAACCTGCACAGAGCAAATCTCATATTAGAGACCACTCCAGGATTTCTCCCAAAGGCACAGAAATTGCAGACAAGCTGGAAACAGAAAGCTGAGGAGAGAGCAGAATCCATCAAGAAGTTAACCAAGTTGAATTAGGACACTTACTGGAAGTACTTGGTTAAACCACACAGTCAATGCATGACTTTCAAATGCCTTACAAACTTTGCTAAGAAGATAGCGCCAACACTTGCCGATTTTGTTTTCATAGGAAAACTAAAGTCGGAGGTCAGCCAACCAATGCTCCTCAAGCTGATGCTGAATGCTTGTGATCTTAGACAACAGATACATAGATAGTTAATTCCAGATACAGTTTTAGTTTTATTTATTTATTTATTTTTTCCTTAGACGAGGACAGTCATTTAAACCTCCTCCTATATTTTTGTAATAAACTATTTTTAACATTTAGGAAGTAGTATTTTAACCCCTCTCATGCATTTAGGGAGGGGTACTGAAATTCGTCAAAAACGTTTCCTCAGAACATGCACTTCTGCACCCTCAGAGGAGGTTTTGATGAATGAATGGAACGAGATGTATTGATATCTGTGTTTAATGTCTGCTACTGAAATGCATTTCTGTACTCTTAGTAGATATTGAATTAAGAAGATATAAATATATATTGCTGAAGCTCTTGAGTAGAACTTGTTATCAATAGTACTTTTATCTCTTAATGATTTCTGCTTATGTGTTGAAGTAATATTTTATGTTCAGTTATTTATATAGGAAGGCTTGAGTGTTTGAGTTGTCATTTGGCACTTTTGTACAGTGATGACTATTCTGTTTATGCTCAATATATGAATGGCTTATTATGCGATATGCTTTTCACAATTGTTTCGGCTAATTTCTTATACGAAACAATTCATTTTTATCGAATTCTTTTCTTGTAGCGATTGAATGATCTTTATTACCTATTACTGCTAGAAACTATTTTAGATTGCATAAGTAAAAAGTTAAATCCTGGGTTATATTTAGAATTAGATATTTTTGTTCATTAGAATACAGTTGCATGTTTTAAATTAGACTTAGATTAAAATCATTTTACTTAGAAATCTTAAAAAAAAGGAAATATCAATTCTTATCATCACACACACAAATTGGGAAACTGGTCCCATTATCCCCATTCGGACCCACCATCCCCAATGGAAAAGGAGCTGCTTTCAAGGTTCAGACCAGGTGGGTATCCCCCTTGTTGTAGAACCGATTTTCGGGGCTTAAACATGTACATAGAACTTGAAAAAATTCATGAATGAGATGCTTCATTCACATAGAGTTTCCACCAAGCATCCTTTGAAATCTCTGTATGAGATATTCTATTTTTGAGGTTGAGATATTTCTCCTATGATATGTGATTGCATGGATGTATTGTTGTTGATAGAGATTCTTTAAGCACACTTGGATGCTTATTTATGAGATCTACCATGATATCTTGGACGAAAGGTCCATACTACAATTGAGGATGAGTACGATGTTGCTAGCATGGCTAGCTGTGAGGCAGAATGAAGAAGCTCCTTAGAGAGTTGTATGAGCATGATCTGGATATGACATGGATACATTGTGATGACATAGAGTGAGATCCAATTGGAAAAAAGTCCCATATTTATAGTTAGGACCTAGATACTCTCATATATTGAGACATGCATCTGTTCGAAACAAGCTCAGGCTTGTGGTTGGCACCTCCTTGAGAGGGAGGATGATTATGGTATCCTTTTGTGATTTATATGATTATTTATGTTCTTGCATGATATTTGATTTGATGTACTGTATGAACAGGAAACAAATGCTATTGAGACAAGTTAATACCATATTTAAGTATGATGAGAGCGGCGCTGATCGAGGACACTGAGCCAACTCTTCCTCCTTGTCTGAGCTCCCAGGGTGAGTAATTGAGATTGAGGGCTCCTAGGGTTGAGGGAACTCTTGAAAATAGGGTATGACCCCTATCTTTTACCCATAGGGTTGAAGATTTTGCTCCCCTATATTCATAGGGTCAAAGAATTCTGCTCCCCTGTTTGGTCTTTGCAGAGTATACACCAGTTGGAATCATACCCAAAAGTTGGGCTTGTCGGAAATACCGCTCCTCGTTTGGCCAACGACATGATAGTGTACTTGGGGTGTGTAACCCAAGTCAATTATGATGCATGTGTTCTACCACATGACTATTCAGGGTCATTGATGGGAAGATCAATAGGCAATAGGATGGGTTGAGATAACCCTATGTGATTCCAAGTTGAGATTGAGCTCCTTGATGAGATCCCAGGGTCAAGATGTGACCCTTGTGTGTTTTGATATCCTATTGGTCGATATGGGGTTGTAGATGTATAGATCCCCCATGAGATTCCAGGTTGAGACGTGTTTCCCGATGTGGTTCCAGGTTGAGATGTGCTCCTTGATTATATGCTCTTTGATGACGATTAATGATGATGTTTAGTGTGGTAAACCACTAATAGAGATTTCAGGTAGCAACATGATGGATAGAGGGTTGTAGTTTAAGCTCCCCTCCATAAAAAATCTTCTTCTTATACATTCAAGAATGTTCAGCATATGAGCAGGAACAATCAAGAGATAATCAGGAATACACAAGGGATAGATCAAGACGTACATTGATGATTTGTGATGATGAGATAATTGAGGTGGTCATGCCATGATGACTACATGACACAAATGATCAGGGATGATACGTTATGACACTTGAAGACACCAGAATGGCATATTAATTGATGGACATATATTGGCAGGTGAAATTCTCCATATTTGAGAGGGAGTGTTAATTTTTGCTACTGCGGTCAAATTCCTCCTTGGACAACTCATATGGCCCAGATTATGACAGGTGGAATTCTCCCTAGTTGAGAGGGAGTGCTAATTTTTGCAACTGCGGTCAAATTCCACCTTGGACAACTCATATGGACCATATTATGATTGAATTGGATTCCTCTTTTTGAGAGGACCAAAATTGACCTAAATATCACTTTATTTGGACAAGAGAAAGTTGATTTTTGAATTTATTTATTCACTCATGTATATTGGGTTAGGTCGGCCATAAGCACATGTTAGATTGGACAGGTCGACCTCAACCAAAAGTGGACCCTCATGAAAACCTGTAAATAGAAGATTCCTCAAGATCATTTGGAGACATTGATCAAGCCATCTTCTCTTCTCTTATTATCTTGGTTCGCATAGGTCTATCGGAGGAAAGTTCGCACAAGGGTCTGAATCATAGGGATGAAGCTTGCACTGATATAGGGTTTTTGATTTCTAGACACTGACAAAAAAACTAGGAATTTTAGTCCCTGGACACTGGCACATAGTGGTCATGACAACGTCCGGGGAGCCTTGGACACTAGCACAGTGTGTTATGGGAGCATCTAGGGTTTCAGAGACAGATCAAGCTATATTAGTCTCTGGACACTCACACAGAGTGGTCGTGAGAGCGTCCGGGCTACCATAGATGCTCGCACATAAGCCTTATAAGAGCATCCAGGGTTTGAGGTAGATTTGGGTATGTTTGGCCCTGGATGCCCTCATCCAATCCACCTAGGAGCATCCAAATCTATTATGTATGTAGTCTTACAGTTCTGCAGAGAGCGTCCAAGACTATTATAGATGCTCGCACAACTCCTCCTCCTTGCTTCCAGGACTCAAAGATGATATTTCAGTATTCTGAAAGATTCTACTCGGTGACAACAATGTTTAGCAGTATTCAGTAGTTGACTACATTAATGGAAACACAATACAACCATCAGAATGAGGGTTTTGATTATAACCATGATTAGATCTGTTTCATGGATATCATAGTTGTTTTGTTGCATAGATAAAGTTATGGATCATTGTACTCTCTTTTGTCGAATCATTTGATGACAATCTAAGAAGAATAAGATTTTCAAGGGTTTTCCCCATAGTGTGTTTTTCCCTAGTCTTGGACCAATCTTGGTATCTCTATGTGTGCATACTTTTCTTCTATTGTTCCTTTATGTTCCATTGCATTGATGATGATGATGATGTTGTTCTTTTTATTTAATTGCATATGCTGATGAATAATGGTGTAGATATGAATAATGTAAAGGTGATATGGGCTGAACTTAATGTATTAATGAATAAATTCATTTATTAATGAAAATAACAATGTAACCCTGTAAAAAAATTAACATCAATAATATCTTTAGCTTTAATCGTCAACAACACAAAATTAGTCCTAGCATTTACAAGCCTTTTCATCTGACCAACACTAACAAGTGATAAGTTCATCTTCTTGCGATGTGCTCTAAAAATATACTCAACTCCATCTTTAAAAATATGATATTTTTTCTCATGAAGATAGAATATGGATTTTCGTTCATAGGAGTGTTGGGTTGTGTTATATTCTTTCCACGACTAACCTACGTAGTGAACCGGGGGGTTAGAGGGG
>APFE031502280.1:120722-143903 GCA_000404065.3 Pinus taeda | reverse complement strand
CCCCCCCTCTAACCCCCTGGTTCACTACGTAGGTTAGTCGTGGAAAGAATATAACACAACCCAACACATGGTTCGCAAACCATTGTATTGTAATGAAAGAAACTATATAAAGGAGTCCTAGTGAGTCATAGGAAGTAAATCAATAATTGAATATCTATGTATGGGCAAGTGATCTAAGGCAAAAAAGTATGTTTTTTGTACTTAGGCGAAGGGGAAGGCTCCTGCAGCTGTGTGCGCGAAGACCTTGGTAAGTATGCAGCTGAGTGCGTAGGCCCTTGCAGTTGTGTGCACAGGGAAGAAAGAGTCTATAACAGAGGGATTGAATCTAATAAAGCCTATTTTGAAGACATATCTGTATATATGTGCCTTTATGTGTTCTTATGCAATTTTTGTGTATTCGCTCTGTTTTCTACAATTATCTTAATACACACTTAATTGATGCGCAAAAGTAGTAGATCTGTTTATTTACTTGATGTTATGAATGTTTTAAGGAATCAGTGCATATTTAGAAGCTATTGTCTATAAGTTATCATAATTTTTGTAATTCAAGGGTTAGGGTTCACGGAGGTTGGAATAAAGCCCTAGGAATCACAGGAACCCATCACACAAACCTCTAGATGCAGAAACCTGGTTCTGTCGTCCCCCAATACTGCTTCGGGTGAGATTGTAGCTTGCGCTACGTGGATTTTGTCTGAAAGGGCCAACAACAAAGGGATTTGTTGGTTGGCGTAACTAACTCTGAACCTGGGTCCAAACCCCCTCAAGCCAACAAATGGTTTCGCTACAAGGACCAAGATCTGTTTGAGGAATATGTAATATCGAATAAATGGTTCCAAACTAAGAAGGAAATTAAGAAGTGGATAAATCAGAAGCTGCACGAATTTGCAGCCCAAGAAAATAGGAATCCACACTTGTCAAAGGAAGAGTGGTTGAATAGATATATATATATATATATACAGACGAACACAAAATTTTCTTCTGTTCTTTTCCATGCAAATTACCCCAGTGGTTATCTAAATTGGTGGATAGTTAAGGTATGTGGAAGTTGGATAACCCTATTGTGTGGACTCCAGAGCTAGTAAGGCACCTGAAAGCCTCAGAAAACAAGACCGCGAGGACTATAAATTAATGGATCAATAGTATTTTGGGTGGTTTCATCGCTGAGTTAGCGATTGACACTTCTATTAGTTATAGTGAAGTTGAACACCGATTTTTCAAAGGACCAAGAGGAAAGTATTTGAAGTCCCTGTAAACTTGGATTAAAATGCTATTGTGCGAGAAAAGGGTTATGCCATCGAATTAATGTTTAGAAGAGATATTGCGGGAGCTACACAAAGTAGAAAAACATTCAGAAGAGATCTAGATGCAGGTGCTAAGTACAGTCCTCTATTGGGAGCGTTTGATAGTGACGAAGAAAGTAGTGTTTTGAAGACACCTCTAGGTGCGCTGTAGACGGTAAAGCAGGTATTGCAGGGATACCACATCCATCCACTCCACCTCCACTATTCAACATGGCCAACACTATGAAGATGCCCATATTCAAGGGTCTGGGGACAGAAGACCCTGAACAATTCTATTTTATAGTAGATGTTGTGTGGAAGTCACAACAGATTACAGATGATGACCTGAAGAAAGCACAACTGGTTACAACACTGCAAGATAGAGCACTAAGCTAGTATATTAAGTATTATTCGACTCATCCAAATGAAACACTAGATGAAATGAAGAAATCACTCAATAATGAATTCATGAAGCCTAAGCCACAAGCCTAGTCATTAACAAAAGTCAAAGAGATCCAACAGAAGGTGAATGAGTCCATGTGGGACTTTGATCAGAGGTTGAAATGTCTGCTCCACTAGGCTAATATGCAGATCATAGATGACCAACACAAGAACTGGTACATTGCTTCGCTATTGCCCCATTTGAGATTGCCATTGTCACAACAGAAGATTGGTATGTAGGTAGAGGCATTAGAGATTGCTATCAAATTAGAAGCCTCGCCCATTCAGGATATGAATCTGGAAGTGCAGTAGATTTAGTCATAGTGGGCTAGCCTGCATATGGAGTTGCGGAGCCTAAAGAAGGGAAGATAAGTCTAGAATGAGGTGCGTGCAAAAGTATGGTGTTTTAAATGTAAGGGTTAGCGTCATGATAAGGATCATTGCTTGGTGTACCAAAATTACCATAGTAGTTGGAGGGGATCTTGTTCCCTTGAAAATAGAGAACACCATTGGGTCAAGTTCGTGAGTAGTACCATGGTGTGCTATTTGTCAGATTATAGGAAAACATATGATGGATAATTGTCGCTTACTACAAAAGTTTGTGAAGACTGCCCAACAACAATTATGTAATTTATGTAAGTTTGTAGGTCATGATGAGTGCGATTGCTAAAGTTACAAATTAATAATGGACATAACACCAACCTCTAGAGTACATATGACGGCTCTTCCTCAAGATCAAGGCGAAACTGTGACATACAAAGGATTTCAGGGTCGAGGAAGAGGACGCGGGGGAGGGGTTGGAAGAGTCCGTGGCCAAATCATCTGTTACAATTGTGGAGAACCAGGTCAATTGCGCGAGATTGTCAAAATCCAATGGGTCCCTCAGCTCAGTATTGGTACTGGCTTGACCATGTCATAAAATATTTCCCTGTGCTCATTGTGAAGATGCAAGAAAAGAAGACTCAGAATCAACAACCTACCCAGAACATCTAGATGATGAGATCTGAACTGCGCGAAGAGGGTCCTAGTGTTAATATTGTCATGCGAAGTGGCATAGCTACCAGGGAGGATAAAGGGAAGCAATAAGAGGAAAACGTATGGGTTAGCAAGACTGTTGATAAGGATACTAGATTTGATGTAAATACGGTGAAGGAAATGTTTATGAAAGCGAAAAGGAGCTTCTCTGATGTAGGAGCTTCTACATCAAGGACTCAAAATACGTGCACGGGAAAGCCTAAGAACGTCGGCACTACCCAGGAGGTAGACCCCTCATTATTAGCATCATTTTTACAAACCTGCATGAAGATACTAAGGGATAAGAATGAAGTAGAAGGAATGTAAGAATTGATAGATAACTGCACTGGAAAGAATAAGCCATTGTTGGAACAACACGTAGTACATAAGTTGGGAAAAATTAAGAAAAGGATTGGCCACGAAATGAGGTTGACTGCCCAGATTAGGGAATACGAGATGAACTAGGTAATTATTGATTTAGGGTTTGATGCAAATGTTCTGCCAAAAAAAACGTGGGAAAGAATGGGAAGACCAACGCTACAATGGTCCTCGATCTAGCTGAGAATGATGAATCAACAAAAGATTATTCCTATGGGGTGCCTACATGGAGTGACCATGGATATTGAAGGGGCGTACGCCATAATTGATTTTGAAGTGATCGAAATAGTGGATGACAGTAGCCCATATCCAATGCTACTTGGAATTGATTTGGAATTTCATATGAATGCGGTCATCAACCTTAAGAAGTGAAGTATGGCATTTGAAAAGAAAGAATTAAGGGTTATTTTGCTATTGGATCTAATCGAGGGTGCGCGATATATTGAAGCAGTCCACGATTATGGGGAGGAAGACGGTATTGAGCAAATATATAAGCCGACTGCACGAGATGAAGATTGGATCAACCCTACAATGGATGGGTGAATTACATGGGAGAAGGAAAACTCCTGTAATTCAGATTTAGATGAGGAGCTTGAAAATTGGAAAAAAAGGATGCATGAAGTATCATCGCTACGATGCAACATGCTTACAAATTCACTCCGATGTATATCCACTAAGGTACACAACTTACTGCATTATGATGGTTTAGACGATGTCAATTTATTTCTAGATAAATTTGAAAAGATGTACTGGAGGAACATCGGTTCCAGGCACTAGACATCACGCCATGAGCTATGCCTGCAAGATGGTGGGGTACTCATAAGAAATTTTTTGCAGATTGGAAGGAATATCGATGGATCATGAAGCTATGATTTGGGTATGCCAATACCCACATTATGGAGAAATACACAGGGAAGGATGATCTGCTCAAGCATATGGCTCGATGGATGAAAGCATGGGGAGAAGAACCACAACTAGAATGGGTTCATATATTTTTCCACACTTTGGATATGATTCCGATAAACTGGTATCTGGAAATGGAGCTGCGACATGGAACCGCACAATGGGATTTCTGAAAGAAAGTTTTCTGTTAACCTTTAGCTTTGAAGATGGATTTGAATGCATTGATGAGGCATTACAAGAGATCAAACATGTAATATTCAAAATTGCTGAAGAACCTGTTGCATGGGTACAACCAGATTTGAGCGTGCAGTTGCGCCATGCACTCGAATGTTACAATGTGACCATTGAGGAAGGAGAAGAAGATCCTAAGAAAATCAATATTCCTAAATCAGAAGGACAACACGAAGTTTTTGGGCCTGAGGAAGAGGTTCCTAATATTTCACAGCCCTTGAGGACAAAGCTGGTAAATATTGGCTTAGAAACGCAGTCGAAGTTTGCAAACATAGGTGACTATTGGGATGAAGATACAACAAACAAAGTCGCTACTACAGGAGTATCAGGACTTGTTTCCCACTAAATTCTCTAATTTGAATGGGATAGTAGGGGATCTGGGTGTCATGAAGACCACTCTAAAGGCAGATGCAAATCTAGTAAAGCAATTCCCTTATCGATTGATTCCTAAGTATAAGGAAAAAATGAGCGCAAAATTGGATAAGATGCTCGCAAAAGGGATTATTGAACCCGTCGTGGAATCAAATTGGGTTAGTCCCATGGTGGTTCAGGAGAAAAAGACACAGGGTGAAATTTGGATATGCGTAGACTTGATAAAGTTGAATGATGCTTGTGTCCATGATCCATTTCCTACGCCATTCACAGATGAAGTACTGAAAGATGTTGGAGGTCATGAAGCCTATTCGTTTACTGATGGGTTCTCAGGGTACCATCAGATCAAGATCGTACTCGAGGAAAGAAGTAAGACTACCTTCGCTACTGAATGGGATTGTTTCCAGTATACATTTATGCCTTTCAGACTTAAGAACACCCCTGCAATATTCCCTAGGATGGTAGTCGCAACCTTCAAGGAGTTTATTTGCAAATTTTTGGAGGTATCCCTGGATGATTGGACTATGTTTGGGCTAGTTAAGAGACATGTTGCCAGTCTTCGCCTTATGTTGGATACATGTGGAAGGTACCAGATTTCCCTTAATTTGAAGAAATGCATATTCTACGTAACATATGGGATACTATTGGGCCATGTAGTCTATAAGCAGGGGTTGATGGCTGGCCCTGCCAACATTGCTGTAATTATTAATTTGGAGCCTCCAAAGAATGTCAACAACTGCGCGCGACGTTGGGCCAAACAGGATACTACAAGAAATTTATCAAGGTGTATGCATAGATCACTGTGCCCATGGAAAGATTGTTGAAAAGGATGGGACATTTTGCTAGGATGATGATTGCTAGAAGAGTTTGGATGTTTTGAAGGAAAAAGTGGTCACCGCGCCCATTTTAGTGTTCCCTGAATGAAAGGAGTTCCACGTCCATGTAGATGCATCCTGCATAGCACTAGGAGATGTGCTAACCCAACCAGGTGAAGGTGATATTGATCATCTGATAACATTTGCAAGTAGAAAGTTATCGAAGGTGGAAAATAATCATTCTACCACAGAACGCGAAGGACTTGCAATGATGCATGTGCTGCAGAAATTCAGACACTATTTGTTGGATGCACACTTCAAGATGTACACAGACCATTACGATTTGAAGTACATGGTATACAAGCTTGTGTTGGGGGGGAAATATGTCGATGGTTGCTGCTCTTTCAGAAATATGACTTTGAGGTAATTATGAAGCCAAGGCGCCTGAATGCTGGACCAAATCACCTCTTGCAGATTGAGAATTATGATGAACCGTCGAATCTGGAGGAAGTATTTCCTGATGTGCAACTCTTTGCTGTGCATGTTGGTGATGACCATTTTGCTGATATAATCCATTTATTATCCATGGGTACAACTCCTGAAGGGTATTCCATGCAGCAACAGAAAGAGTTGGTGGTCTTGGCTGCAGATTTATTTATTATCACCAGACATCTACATAAAATGGGATCTAATGAAATATTGTGGAGGTATGTAGTGGAGTACGAATGGAAAAGTATCCTTGTTGAAGCAAGTGGAGGAGTAGCAGGATGACACTATGAAGGAAGAAAAAATGCGCATAAAATCCTACGCTCAGGAATTTGGTGGCTGACTGTGCATAAGGACTCTAAGGTTTATTGTAGGCCATGTGATGTCTGTCAGAGAATGGGGAGACCAACATGAAGGTATGCATTTCCATTGAACCCACATGTATCATTACAAGTGTTTGATAAGTGGGCAATAGATTTTGTGGGACCAATTCAGGCACTAGGAAAGAAGTCTGGAGCCAGATATATCATTACAACGAATGGATATTTAATCAGGTGGGCTGAGGCACAACCTGTAATGGATTGTAGCGGAGCTACAACTACAAATTTTATTTTTGAATATATCCTATCTTGGTTTGGCTGCCCTAAGATCTTGATGAGTGATAGAGGTTCACACTTCTTAAATGAGACAATTTTTGATTTGCTCGAAGATTTCTAGATGTATCACCAAAAGAGTTTGCCATATCATCCTCAAGCGAATGGCACTGTAGAAACATTTAACAAAATTATGGAGAATTCCTTAACAAATATTTGTAATGCAAAGCGAAATGTCTGGGATGTGCACATACCCGCTGTTCTATGGGTGTATAGAACTACCTGCAAGAAGTTGACGAGAAAAATGTCGTTCAGATTGATTTGTGGAGAGGAAGTTGTGATGTCGATGGAATACATAGTGCCTAGTTTGTAGATTGTTGTAGTTACCAACATGGTTGATCGAGATACCATGGAAGAATTCCTCACGTAGCTCATTGAGTTGGAGGAAGATCGCTTCTTGGTAGGTTTTCATCAACAAGTGCAAAAGGATAACGAAAAGGCATGGCATGATCGCCATATCAATCAATGCACCTTTAAGAATGACGATTTGGTACTATTATATGATAGTAAGTTCACAAATTTTCTAGGAAAAGTCAATGGGAGTGGATTAAAGCTGTACAGAGGTGATCCTGCCCCTGTGCAATGACTATATGGATGTGGGATAATCTTAGTGTTCCACGCAGTTGCAAGGGAACGCGGGACTATAAACTACACTGCCAAAAGAAAGGTTTGATGAAGTGATGGGGTTGTGAAACATATCAAGGCAAGGTGGAGAGGAGAGTTGCGATGAAGGAGTTGTACTAGGATGGTGGGTCCCACACAACCGGGCCAAAAAGTGACTATTGGAAGCACTAAAGCTGATTGGATGGTGATTTTTTAGTTAAAGGAGCGGGGTGGGGGGGGGGAGCATTTAAGATGCATATATTTGGAAATATGCTGCCAAAATCGCATTAATGACAGGTAATAGGAAGGAACAAACATATTTTGAATTCAAATTGAGCTATAAATATGGCATCCCACTCCACATTCGAACACTTTGCTTCCTGGATAATTTGCCTTAAGGTGTTGTACTTTCAATTATATCTAGCACAATGTTGCATATCTGATAAGGATTGGGAGAGCATTATTTCACAGCCAGAATTTGCAAACTTAACTGATAGGCACCACAAGATAATCCTCGAGAGAATTACTACAACGAAACCTGAGACAGAGCTGACCCAACTTGTCGCTGCAGGATTGCCTACTACTGCGCCTAGGTCACCAAGGCCTAAACCACCTACTTCCATGGTGGGAGATAAGCAGTAGAAGAAGCCTCAACAAGCACTGATGTGGCAATCACTGTAGAAAAACCCGACCAAAATCTGCCAGAAGGGAAATATGGATAGGTCCAAACAACCGACAGAGCCCCTGGACCTGGATGAGGAAGAACGACGTAGAGGAGTAGAGGAAATTGATGTATAAGAGGTTGAGCCGATAACTCGGCTACCACCATATATCCCACCTAGAAAATCAATGGCTAAAGTGCCCAAAGACTCAGACTTTGCAAATTTTATGGTCTCTACACCTTTGCTGCTAGAGAACGTGATGTTTGAGGGCTGGTTGCTGGCTCGTATACCAACTTGAAAATGGGAGATTGGGACTTGGGGGACCACAAGAGGTTTCCATGGTTGGCACCAAGTAAGTACCTAAGGAAGGTCTACTATGAAGATGCAGTCGTCACGTGGCTTGATCCGATGAGATGGGTGGCTAGAGTTGGGGGCACGGGGCTCCTAAATATGTTGTGGGTGCCACACTTCTGTCACACTACTATTAATACAGTTTGTGTATGCCGGTTGTTGACACTGGTGCACGATGGGTGCCTCTAGTTGGGAAGGACCATCCCGATCACTGACATGCTGATCCACAGAAAAATAATCCCCAAGGAGTGGATCTTGCAGAGGCTTTCGTATGAAAGTCATAGGAGAAGAAGTTGGCAGACCAAATGAAGAGTGATTTTGGTTTGGTCAAGAAGTCGCGCGGGTATTCCATTCAGTCCATATCATATGGTGCGGTGAAATTTGTTAAGAAGATCTTAGCTGGTAAGATCATGAGGAAGTGTCACTTCCGATGAAGTGTCACTTCCGATGAAGTGTTGGCACCAGTTGTTTCTTTGGCTGTGCAGTGCGCAAAAGGAGTCCATTATAACTGGGCTCAATATTTATGTCATAAATTTCTGGAGGACTGCAGAGAGGCCCAGGATGACAGAAACCATTCCACTATGCATGGTGGTTATTATTGATCACATTGGTGGCCTAGAGGATGCCCGAAGAAAGGCAATTCCCTCAACAGGACTCAGATCTGCCTGAGGCCGTGAAGTTCGCTTCGCTACGGGCTACCAAAGACCCTGCATGAGTGATGGAGATGAAGATATTCTAAGTCTTGTTTTAATCAGAGCTTAGGATGGTGATTAACCAATGATGAAGGTTATTGCCAAGTTTGCACAAGTAGTACATCAATATCGCAGACTTCAAGGGAGATTTCCATAATCTGCACATCTGTGCAAAGAAATATGGCAAGGGCCTATGGTACAAGTTGCCTTACTTAGTCGTTGAGGATGATATTGTAGGGGTTGTCAATAAGCAGCCAAGTGACTGGCTCACCCCTTCTTATGCTGACATAGATACCAGTAAGGTTGCTGAAGGTGCAGCAACATAGAGCACAACACAAACCATGACGCAGAACATAGCCACCACGATAGTAGAAAAGAAGAAGAAAGCACATAAGGCTTCCGCTAAAGAATGGGTTGCAGTAAGAGAAAGGGCTGCGCAGTAGAAAGAAACTGCTACAAAGGAGAATGTAGTGGTACCAAGGAAAAAGAAGCAACAAAGGAAAAGACTACGTTGCAGGCCACCATTGACCTCAGTGAGTCAGACACCGAGCACACGGACGTGGTAGAAGATATAGAGGGAGAACAGGAAGTAGCGCAGGCTTGGAGTACCCCTTCATCGTCAAGAAGAGGTAGAAATTGAGTTCGATGGGGTTGTGCAAGAAGCAAAAATAAGATAAATCAATGAGAACGACGCCTTTGGTACTCACAAAGGGGGACCTAGATAAAATTGGGGATGTGGTCCGTGATGCAACTACAGGTTTTTGGGGCCACTTTGAAGAGAAGTACCAACAAACACTAGGTAAGGTACAATAGGGTCTGTAGGAGTTGCAGGTCTAAACAGGTCTCATTCAAGAGAGCGTGGGACAGGCGAGCGTGAAGCAAGCGAGTGTGAAGCAAGCGAGCAGGTCAGCCTTGGAACCAGAATTCACACTGGATCTCTACACAGTGCAATTTCTAGAGGGATCCCTGCGTGTCGATTCAGCAGAAGGCATGCCACACCTATTACATATGAAGGACTTGAATCCGAACCTGACTGCACTTCCTATTCAGACTTTGCCTGAGATACACCAAGGGGTGTCAGATGAGCTTAGGATTCAGGAGCAACGTGCACTACTGATCATCAACGAGGTAAAAAAAATAATCATCAAATCTTTGAAGAAAAGGAGTAGGTAATCAAGGAAAATGAGGAGGTCACGACGTGAATTCAGCAATTGGAGGATGTTATTGCACAAGCCTGTAGTGAGCTTCCTAGTTCCAGATTTCAGTGGACACGGTCTCTACAGAAAATATCCAGAAGATAGTTACTGCAGTAAACGAGTCACACGTATAAATTAGCAAATTCAGGTTTTAGTTGCATCTTCAAATCTCGGAGCTACAACTTAAACTACATCCCACTACCCCTCCAGAAATCAGAGAGCAACACGAAGTTGTTATTAAAGAAGACATTTCCACCTTGGAAGCTACAGTCAAGGGTTGCACTTAGTTATTTGAACATTCCATGGAATTATGGACCTCGCTGCAAGAGGATCCAACTCTGCAGAAGATTGAAGTGGACACAAGAGAGAAGTAGAGACAGTTCGATAAAATTAGGTCAACAACGTGAACTTTATATCTAGTGCAAAGGTTCACCAGGTTATAAGAAGGCAAGCTCATCCAGAGCAATATTGATGAGTTGTGTCGCAAGGAAGCCATCATATCTTCAAGGACGTAGCCTTCGGCGGATGAGGCCAGTCAATTGACATTGTGAAATTGGTTGAATAAGTTCTTCAAGCCCTTGCACAGGGGACAAAAAACTTGCAAGTTTTGAATATTGAATTCAATGAGCTGCAGGTGAAGATTGAGGCACCACCAGCAGAGTGACTCAAGGACATGTCTCGACTTTGCGTTGGGGGTTTGTTGGGACGGGGTTCCCTGGGGTCAATTTTGTAATAATTTTTGTTATTTATGTAAAGTCTCCGCATTTTGAGGAGCAGGGCACGAAGGTCATAGAAGTCAAAAGGGGATTTAGGAAGGTTAACGCCCCTTAGGTTGTTAGAAGTTAATATTTTTTGTGACCCACCCATGGTTCACGAACCATGGTATTGTAATGGAAGAAGCTATATAAAGGAGTCCTATCGAGTCATAGGAAGTAACTCAATAATTGAAGATCTATGTATGGGAAAGTGATCTAAGGCAAAAAGGTCTATTTTATATACTTAGGCAAAGGGGAAGGATCCTGTAACTGTGTGCATAGAGACCTTGGTAAGTCCGCATCTGAGTGTGCGGGCCCCTACAACTGTGTGCGCAGGGAAGAAAGAGTATGTAACAGAAGGATTGAATCTAATAAAGACTATTTTGAAGCCAAATATGTATACATGTGCCTTTATGTTTACTTATGTAGTTTCTGTGTATTCACTTTATTTTATGCAATTATCTTAATACACACTTAATTAATGCGCGAAAGTAGTAGATCTGTTTATTTACTTGATGTTATGAATGTTTTAAGCAATCGGTGTAGTGTTAGAAGTTGTTGTCCGTAAGTTATCATAATTTCCACAATTCAAGGGTTAGGGTTTGCGAAGGTCAGAATAAAGCCCTAGGAATCACATGAACGCATCACACAGACCTATGGATGCAGAAACCTGGTTCTATCATCCCCCAATATTTCTTTGGGTGAGGCTACAACCTACGCTACATGGGTTGTTGCCGAAAGGGCCAACAACGAAGGGTTTTGTTGGTTGGCGCAACTAACTCCGAACCTGGGTCCAGACTCCCTCAAGCCAAAAATTTCTCTCCCTCTTTCTTGATTGTAGCATTCTTATTCCCTTTGCCTTTAAACTTCCCTTTTCCATTGTCTCCATATTTAGAAGGTTTCTTGTTGGTCTCTTGAGGAACATATTGCCTCTTGATTCTAAATGAGTTGCCTGGACACATACTTCATCTAGATTAGTGGGATTAAACATAAGTTTAGCATGTCTCAAATAACTATGTGATCCACCTATATCTTTAAGGAGAGAATATTGTGAAGACAAATCAACACCCAATATTAAACATCTTCTTATAAATTCTTGTGTGTAACTTTGGACACTCTAACCTTTACCTTGTCTAAAATTTTTCCAATCCATAATTTATTTTTGCAAGTAAGCTAATGGATAAAATTGCCTTCTTAATGCAACTATAAAATCATTCCAAGAAGAGATAATTTTACCAATTTTCTTCAAATCTTCTTGAGTTATGACCTCCCACCATATGAGAGCTACACCTTCCAAGTGAAGAGAAGGAAGATGGAGCTTTGTGACATCATCATCAATCTTTTGCATCCTGCAAAAGACTTTAATTGGATGAACTCAATTCTCCAACTTTTCAACATTTACTTCCCCATTGTACATAGGCAATTCAAGCTTGACATCAAGCTTAATCAAAGGAGACTTAGCATGTCCTTTTGGAGATGGAGGAGGAGTAGGCCTATGAGATGAAGGAGATGAAGAAGGAGGTGGAGGTGGAGGCTTGCTCCCATCACCACCATTACCTTTTGGTTGATAAGAACTTTCTCCTTGCAACCTTGTTGTTATCTAATAGTACAACACTTTCACCATCTTAGTCATATCATAGAAAGCCTTTCTAAAAGCTCTCTCATCCTCAGACATCATCTCTTGTCTTTGTCCTTCTTCATGTGCCATGACTTGTTGTGTTTGTGGCCTCCTTGAACCAATTTGAAGGTTTGGTTCTTCAAAAACTCCACCTATTTTCAATTTATACCTTGTAATCATTCAAGAAAACACTTGCAAAATCTATCAAACCTTCACAAAAACCATGCTCTAATGCCAAACTAATATGAAATTAAAAATTAAAGGTTTCATGTAAAGTTTTGCAAGCTAGTTTATGTCTTATGGGAAATGGATCATGATTGTAAAAACACACAAAACAAGTTAAATTTTGATTATTTTAACAATTAAAAATGGACAATAAGTAGCATCACAACACAACAATTTGATGACGGAGTTCACCCCTCCTGGGCTACGTCTCCGGGTCTAGATTCCAATGGTGTCCCTTTATATTATATGCTCAAATTTGAAACTACATCAACATGCAATGCTGAAATTGAAAAAATAACAGTGTCATAATGTCCAGAATGCCCAAAACCCCAGTGTGGGCTCTTCTTGGGCTCAAAAAGGCTGAAAATGACCAAGTTAGGCTTCTTTCTCCAATTTGCCCACAAAATGCCCTATAAATTGTCTCACACTGCAAATATGGAAACAAATAGGCTCTTTCATGGATTGGTATGGTGCTCCTTTGTGTTTCTGGAGGTCATAGGTTTGACCCACGAATCATGCTGGGTTTGGTGCTTTTGTTGAACCATTAATAAATATTTTAAAAAATTTGGGCCGAGCCCCTTTTTCGTATCTTCGTGCTCCCGGTCACGTGGGCCATATGGCTTGGGGCTGAGCGTGGGAGGGGTGCCATGTTCCCACAACCCCTAGCCTTCTGCTAGTGGTTTCAATGGCATAAATGAGCTAGGGGATGAGTCTCAACTACTGCCCCTTTCTCTATGCCCCCGTCGCATGTCACTCGTGGTCATCACATTATTAACAGAACCATGGGATGGGGCACAAGACAAGGTGCCACACACCTCGCCCCTCCCATCCTTTTCCATCGGTCACGAATTTTCATATCACTATGCCTAACCAACTCAACCCTTCCTCCAATGCCGATTCCATATAACTTTAAATACATCCTTGCCAATACTGTATAAGAAGAAACATTGTGGTGTGTTAGTAGAGCGGTTTGTTAGTTGGTGGGCGGCTCAAATCCTGCGGAGGTCCATTATGGTCCATAACAATTTTTTTGCGCGAAAACCTAGAACACTTGACAACCTCTCATAGGGCCATGTGGCGCCCTTTGATTGGCCCATGTGGCGACCTATGATTGGTCCTCCACAAAAACCTTTCAACCAATCATTGTGTGCCACATGCCCTCTCGTCACTGGTCCAATCTGTCAACCATACATCTCAGTTGATTGATGATGTCATCATATGGACTGCCACGTGGCATCCATACACTACCCAATCAACCCAATTAACCCTACAATTTGACTTTTTAGTTGTTTTCCAAAAACTTCAGAATGTGATAACTTCCTCATATAGTCTCGGATTGATGCGATTCAAGTGTCATTGGAATCCGAACGATGCAATGTACGATTTGGTGCCAGTTTTGGGAGAATGTGAGAACTTCCATTTTTGACCATATTTTTAATCCCCTGGATGATCTAGCCTCACCCTCATATGAAGTCATCTTGTGATTTCCAAGTAGATAAATTCAATCCTACATTTGGATGAAGGTAAATCTTCATCAACACAAATTCGTCATCATACAAATTTATAAGATCATCCAATTTCTATCCCTTGTATCTTATAAGTGATAATGATTACAACTTCATTAATTAGGTTGTTTTGTTATTCACCACACATTTCATGATCACATAACACAAAAATAATCCTATATTACCCTAGAGTCAATGACTTATCCAAGTTATTTATTAAAATCATTGTACACATTCTTTAGATGTTTTATGGGTTTGATTGAAAAAAATATGTTTTGTGTTTCATAATTGTTTTGTGAGCCTTATTTATTGTTCGTAATATGATATTATTATCCTAATATAGAATCAAGTTCATTATCTATTTCATTATATCTCCTTGCCCTGATTAGGTTTCCTTGGAATTATTCGTGTTTTATCATTTATATCTTACAACATTTTCACAGCAATGGTTTTGGTTGAGGTAAGGAATTTGATGACACCACACATAAGAACGCGATTTCATAGATCTAATGAACATAGTGGAAACACCTAGCACTGATGGATTCATTTTATTGCTTCTCAAATTAATCAACTTAGAGTAATTTCACAGAACTTCCATCTCACACAAGCTAGACTAATTGTGCATAATTTGCAAGGTGCATGTGTGTTAGAGTAGTTATGCTTGGCTTCTAACTTGTTGACGTTGAAGTAATTAGTCTCTAATTTTATCCTATGCATGATAGAGTAACCATGCTCAACTTCTAACCCATTTGTGTTAAAGTAATTATGTTCATTTTTTTTGGATTGTGCATTCTAGAGTAACCATGCCCAAATTTCATCATGCTTTTGTTGTGGTAATAATTCTCAAATTTCATTCCAGAGTAACTACACTTAGCCCCTAACCTGTACATCCCATCCCAACATTGCATATTATTTTTATTTGAAGATTTCTTTTGTAATTTTCATTTATTTCAGGAATAAATGATGGAATTACATTTAACAAGGTGTTTGAGGACACTAAACAAAAAAGGAGCATTGTTTTCACAAGAAACACATCTCAAACAACAAATGCATAAAATAAAGATCAATACCTAAAAAAATGACTTAGGAGAACCTGAAATTCTATCTTTAAGTGGGTTATTCACAAAAGAGCCTACCTTCGTTGATACCACATTAACTAATCATAGAAATACAACACCACAACCCATGTGTTAGGGTCGTATAATTTATAAGATCTCAAGGTAATTGAGTATTGTATCTCAGGAACCTTATTTTGTAAATACTTGTCAAACTACCAATAATTTCCAAATAAAAGAAAAAATAGAATAAAAAATGAAAAGAGGGTATAAACAAGAAAAAGAGAGAGAGAGAGAAAACATGAATATTGAAAAAGAAGAAAAGACTGAATCCCACCAAAATGAAGAAAAATAAAAAAAAGGAATAATGCTGAAAGTGTTGCAAGTCTAAATGCCACTACTCATAAATAGTTTCGCTTCATCATTGAAACATAAAGGTTGTGTGTAGCTTGTTCAAAATGCCACACTCACTAGCTTTTGGTTTAATCATACAATGTAATCATGATTAAACTGCTTTCAATTTCTATAAATTAGGTTAGCGAATAAAGATTTTCCCAACTGTTTAATCTGGGTAAATCTGTAGTTAGGTAGAAAATGACATTGATTCAACTATTTAATCTGAATCAATAGGAGAAATAAGGGAAAGGCTAGATAGTTTTTCATTATGTATAAAAGAAAATGAAGTGGCTTTTCCAGTCTAAGTGCACCCTTTGGAAAAAATAAGAACGCTAGTTTAGTTATGGGTACGTAAATTAGATGATTTTTCAAATATATGCATATGTGATTTTTATCCTAAGTTTTAGTCATATGGAAAAAATGCCAAAATATGCGCCATGGGATAAAGTGTTTTTTATGTTATATTTCTAATCCCTATCCTAAGTCCAAAAAGCAAAAACATAAAGCACACGACGACAAACTATATCTATTGTATGTGGTTAAAGGGTTGCGTTGTCGAGACATTGGGATTCGCTCCTACTCATAATCTATGGCCCTCATTCACCTTCGTCCCCCCTCTCCATCTTGCCTTTACCCCGGGTGGGGGGTTCCAAAAAGTTGTTTCTCTTGCCAGGCCCCATCCTCTACGTGTCACCTTGTCATGATTTCACACCCCCCGACTGATCCTGCTTACCACTTCCTACCCCCTGTGAAAACCACCTTTCCCTCACCCGCTCTACCGCGCCCCATCACGATTCCTCCACCACTCTCCTCCCGCCACATCACATAACCGTTATCTAATTAAATGCATTCCCGACAAATAAATAACTATTTGACATTAATTTCATTTTATCGGGTAATTGTTCGAAAACTAACGAACCCACGCCATTCCAACGAGGCTCTCACTAAATTGTTTAAAAAGATTATGAACCCATTGCTCTCCTCCCTTTTCACTCCCGATTCTTTGTAAACTGACAACTTTGCAATGTGATCACTCTCAGAGCTATTTCGCGACCAGACCAACACTAAAATTGATAGTTCCCTATTTATTTCAATTGATAGTTCGTTACCCAAACACGTTCCCCGGTAAGCTTTTCTGTCAATTCCTCTTGTTTTTCACATTGTTACAGTCATGCCTCTGAACACCAAAACCCAAGACAAATATGTTAATCCTTTGATTCCCTCTTCTGTAGACTTAGATCATATCCCTCTGGCCGATAGGGATTACATGATTAATGAAACCCAATGTGATTGTGATTTTCTTGAATTATATTATTGGTTAGAAGACAAACATACAAATAAAACTGATGAAATTGGGCTCTGGGAGTCCAACCTTCCTCATTACATTTTCCCCTCAACATTCCAAACCCCTGCGTTTACCAGAAAGTGTCAGGCATGTTATGTCCCTACTCAAAGAGCTATCATGGCCCCTTTAGGTAACATTCTCTTCAGAATTACTGCCCAGTCCATAGACCAAATGATGTTGGCTCCCATTATGGAAAATAATACTCCTTTCTCCTTAGAAGCCCTCACCCAGCTTTATCAAAAGCTGGATTTCGCTACCAGAGCTAAAATTTTTGAAATCTTCTTGCCCAATAATGCCCAGTTACCTAAAAAGAATCCTCCATATCCTTTCTCCATTTTCCCTGATCATGCTAAATAAATTATATCTATGATTTCCTACATTTTAGGTTATTATTATGATCAGTGGGTAGATGAGCCCATTTTAGGATTCCTCTCCATATTCTCCATAGACAGCAAGCCTTCCACTGTGTTCAATTTCAGTTAATTCTTGGCTGACAGTATTCATGAAAAATTCATAAAGTTTCCCACAAAATAGGTGTTTAATTACACCTCCATTTTGATCCATATGATCCTTTACTATCAAGCAAAAAAAAATCAATTTTTGCAGTGTAAAAACTTGATGATGCAGGAAATTAGTAGCCAGTGATCTTTTGGACATCATTGGTCATGAAAGAACAACAACAGTTTTCTTATAAGAAGTTCATTGAAGATTTTGTTCACCCAGCCATGAACATTCTGAACAGTGCAGTATAACCCTGGATCAGTCAAGAAATCAAGAGAAATTTTCACCTAACAGATCAGGAAAAGACTATGGATTGGTATTTATACCAATATTACATGGAGATCAGGGTGTATGGTTGTGAATTGGCACCCTACAAACTCCCTAAATACCTCCCAATGAGGTTTTTTTCCCTGGAGTGTATTAGACAAATGTTGAATTCAGATGACATCCATTTTGTAGTGGCCTGGAAGAAATCAAAGTTCAGAATAAAGACACTGGTGGGCTCATTTGTTGTAATACCAGGACAACAGGTGAAGAAGATGATAAGATGCTTAAAGAAACAAAATTCAATCTAAGCTTTACATGGTCTTATGACCACTGTGGCATTATTTCAATGCTCAGAGTGGAGAATAAAAGCACTCCTTACATTCATACTTCAAGGCTTGAAATAGAGCAGTATGCCATTCAACTGGAAATGATAGAAAACACCTTATAGGAAGCTGAAGAACAACTCTTTTCGACTTCCATTTTGCAAACTCCCACTCCCTAAGAAAAATCAAGCAAAAGACATAGGGAGGAAGGATCTTCTTCAACAACTAGGAGTGAAGCCAAAGAGTTTAGGATAAGTTACAGGAAGAAGACAAAGTTGACTCCTAGAGTAGAGGTGGACAAATAAATAGAAGAGCAGGCTGCCATTATAATCAAAGATTCACCACTTACAACCAGCAAATTCACAACATCTCCTACTGGAACTTTTTCATCACAAGGTCAAAAGGAAACTGAGCTAGAGTCACAAAATGTCCAAACAGAAAAGGAGAGGACCATTTTTGACAGCTATAGTGATATTAAGCTTAGAAATGAGATTCTAAAAAGTAGTACCTATAATCAGTTTTGGAAGCAGACCTCCATCTCACAGAGTAGGTTGTTGTCAGCCTTTGACACAGAGCATGGAAAAATGCAGATGGCCTTCCTTGAGGCCCAAGTTCTGTAGCCAAAAACGACAACAGACTACAACAACACCACATTTGAGTTCAACACTAAAGAAATTCATCCCATTGATCAAATGGAGATGCACAATCAAATTGGTGAGATGATATCTTCCACATTGATTAACACTGCCATGTCACTATCTAAATTGCAGGTTTCGTTTGCCAATGTTTAGTCACAGTTGAAAATGGAGAAAGTGTCCTCCTTGGAAAAAGATAACAGGATCAAATCTTTGGAAGGTTTGGTGCTAAATGTAGGGTATGCCCCTAAAGATGTCAATGCTGCTGAGGATATTATTAAAAAGAAGAATCTGGACATTGTAGCCTTGAGAAAGCAACTCAAGCTGCCATCCACATAGGATCCATTGACCAAGGACATTGAAGAAAGTGAAGTACAGAAAGCAGACATGATGAAGTTGATCATAGAGAAGAATATACAGATTAGGCAGATGGAGGCAAAGATTGAGAAAATGATAAAGGAGAAAGAAGAAAGTTAGAATATGGCCATTGTCCCCCTAGATGCCATTCCCATTTCTCAACTTCCAACTACAGGAATAACCACTTCAGCCACTTCTTCCACTCATACTGCAAGTGTTGAACATGTGACCAAGGCACTTGAGAACATGTCACTCTAGCCAAAAGAAATCATGACTTTTCAAGATCAACTCGAGGATTTGGAAGTACAAAAGGTCAAAGCTGAAGCCACTCGTGTCACTGAAATGCAGAAATCACAGAGATTGTTGGATAGGTTGCAGAAGGTGGAAAGGGACACTTCAATTTTCCAGACCTTGGCCCAAGCTAAGGAAACCATTTGGATGAATATACTAGACTCTATGAATGAGATTTGGCCTTCTATCCAAATCATGTTTGAGCAGAAAGAGATAATAGAAAAGGCTACATAAAATATTGTGCAGGGAAGAGAGAAGCTTGGAGAGATGCCCATAGAAGCTTCCAACATTATTAGGTTCTTGAATTCTAAGTCCAAATATGAACTTGAAGAAGTAGGAATCAACGGTAGAACTGCTACTATTTTGGAAGTCAAGAAAGTATTAACAAAGAGGAACCTTATTGATCAATTGGAAGAAAGATGTGAAACCTTGGAGCTACAAGTAAACAGGTTCACTAATAGAATTGAAGCATTGATCTAGAAAGGATTGCCCAAGATTTATGTAATAAATGAAAAATTAATCACTCATGAAGAATATGTCCTGAAGATGAAAGAAATGGCCAGAAGTAGTATCAAGGTCAGTGGAATAAAGGGCAGTATGACATCAAGGGCGTTTTTGGAAACCATGTCAAATGATTTCTACATACAGAATGAGGTAAAACACTTTTTTACTATGAAGGCAACTTTTGCCAAATACACAGAGGTAGATGAAATTTACCACAGGGTAACAAAATTGACCATACCAGATGAAAAGATATGGGAAGAACTGGTCAATTTATTGGATTAAAAGGTAATTTGGGAGCAGTAAGACAACATCTAGAACATCAGCCAGCGCGACAGTCAGTTCAGCAACACATCACAGTTTCAGATTAACTAAACACCCGAAACCATCAAAACAGGGCCACCTTTCTTTTCAACTGTCTACATGGCCTATTTGTCTGCTAGGATTAGATCATGATATTATTTGTAATTAGGCTAATAATACACTATCGGTTTGACAACGATTTTGTAAAGGATTTTTGTAAATTTTTAGTATAAATACTTCATTGTTTGAAGTATTAAGGGTTGATTTCTGAATGTAATTTCCTTTTGCATATTGTAATTTTCAAATTACTAGAGCATCAATAATACAAGGACCTTTCACAGGATTCATGTGGTGTACTAAATGGTGATGTGTTCCTTCTATTTATTTGTTTAAACATTGTTTTTCTTTCTTTGTTATTCTAAAGATATGAATTATTCAACATAAACTGTGATAAATAGGATTTGTTATTTAGAACACCCTATTTTGGCTGTTGGTAATTTTAATGTTTTCCATTGAAGTCAAATCAAGGAATTCTTAACTGATCCTTGATTTCTACTGAACCTTACACTTCTGTTATTTCACCATCCATTTAATTTCTGAAAAGATCCAAATAGTGCAACCTAGCTTGCCTTATGAGAAATCCTCTAAAAACTGATGCAAAAATCCTGTTTAATCTATTGAATCCATAGCCCAATGGAATTATAACACTTAAATCAACCAAACAATTCAAACAAAACAAACAAGTACAGTCATAACTAGCCCAAAATTTACATAAGACAAAGCTAAATTTTACAGAGAGATCCCTCTCTAAAGCTGGCAGGGCTAGATCCCAGCTTCCAAAGTGGTTTTGATGTTGTCCTATGCGTTTACTCCCTCAACCTCAAAATTACAGAACAACAACACCATTCAAGGGAGAGTAACTTGAAATCCTTTAAGAAAACATTCAACAAACCAATGACAAAAGGCCTTGAAAGGGTTCAAAATCTGAAGTAGCTTTACAATAAAAAGTTGAGGAAAAAATATTGAAGCTCTCATCCTGCATTGACCATTGAAGTATCCATATATAAAACCAAAGGGCCAAGAGAAACTACCCCACATTGAAGAAAACACCACCAAAGGAAATCAAGAACCAACACATGACCAAAACAAAACCAACTAGCTGCCACCACAATAAAAAATTCCAACATTGATTGCCCTTGAAAAACAAGGGGGAATGGAGTATTCCTAGATCCATGTAGAAACATATTAATGCACCATCATTAACCAAGATTTAGACAAAAGAACACAATAGAACCATTGTATCACCAAATAAGCACAAGTTGACCATCCCCTAAAAATAACTCTCTAGAAACTGTAGCAATAAGAAATGTAAAAGAAAACTCAAGAACAACAACAATGAAATGGCATGATAGATAAATTGTTGGAAATAAGAAGCATGTAGCTAGGGTAAACCATATCCTCCATTCTCAAGCTTAACTATCAACATAAAAAATGTTCTTTGGCCAACACATCAACCATTTTCACATAAACTCTCTTAACAATACATGTCATTATCTCTTTACTTATTTAATTAATAACTTACATGAATGGAGATACTTAAATGGTCTCATTGCCTATAATATTCCCATCAATAATAGACGGTGTGTTTGCAAAACTTATAGGACATGCACCACCTCTTTTCACTCTTTAAAATGAGTGTGTCCTTTTCTCTCCACCTTCCATGTGATGTCACCCCATGTACACAAATTAATTAAGGCTCATAAGGAATCACCAAGCCCAAAATATATCCTAAATAATACATTGGTTAAGAGGTAATTATAAATGTTAATCACTTAATCGATCAAACTCTTGTATTCCCCCATTTTTTTTTCCATTTATGTGAGAATAAATGTGAGTTTAAGCTATAGGTTTAACTTATTACTTAAGAGAAACAATGTGGCATTAACACATTTTGTGTGATAAACAATGTTGGGTTAATCTACCATTTTTTAATTTTCATGAATATGGTTTAACTAAGAATTTTAACATTTAGAAAATCATTCCTTTTTCATCTTTTTGATTTACCTAAATCAGACCAATTTCATCTATCCTATTTGTAAAAAATCTTGTGAATTTAACATGTTGGACATCGTTCTTAAACAAACATGATAAGAAAAACCTATGAAAAAACTAGGCCCATGATCTAGAGATCAAAATTTAGCTCAAAAATAAAAGTGTCCATAATGTTTCAAAACCGGTGCCAAGTCATAGTGTTCATCGTTCTCTTTCCTATTGTACCTATGTAGACAAATCTAGGTTAATGAATTATGCAAGAGCATCTAAAATGTTTTGTTTGTTTTGGATTTTTTGATGACCAATGTTCTAAACTATGAAATAGACACAGTCTCTTAATTACTTATGATGTATTAGAAGGGCTGACTCTTCACCTTTAACATAATTTAGCTTTGAAAAAATGTGTAAGGTTGAACTATAGAAAATATATGATTCATTAAATCTTCAAACAAATTATTTAACTAGTCATATATAGATGATGCGTGTACAATGCTTTTACAGCCAAAAAAAATATATTTAAATCTTAAAGGGAAGTGACTATTAAAAGATGAAGAGGAGTTAATTAAAACAAAAATTCTAATTAACTAATCTCTGTAATTGATTATAACTTCGTGGGGTCTTTCAAATAGATTGAGATTCATTCATATCTTTCCCAAAATTCCCATTAATTTCAAACATATGCAGATTTAAACAAAATGAAAATATAGAAAACATACAAGTAATCACAAGGACACAAAGTGTTTCAAAATGAATCCAGAATCCTTCTATTGTTCTCAAAAAATAACTTCAGAAGATTTACAAGTATGCTCAAGAGTTTATCACAATGAGTCAACCTGATCCAGGTGGATATTGGTGGCCACCTGTCAAGTCCACCTGGACCCCCACCATTGTCTTTATCATCATTTTCAGTTTCCTTAATTGTAGCACAACTTACTATTTTTAGCAGTTTTTCGGGTCCTGAACTTCCGGAGCCGT
>APFE031502280.1:106831-116970 GCA_000404065.3 Pinus taeda | reverse complement strand
AACTGATGGCCAGACAGAGGGTGTCAATAGGATGATTGTGCACATTCTGCGCATGTATAACTCAAAGCATCCACGCACATGGGACGAGAGCCTCCCCTATGTTCAGCACAGCTACAACCGAGCTCTCCACAGCTCCACTGGCCATAGCCCTTTTTCAGGTGGGTTTGGGATTCCAGCCACTATGCCCATTGATGTGGCCATGCCACTTGCAGCTACTCACATGAATTCAGCTCATGTCCAGTCCGAAACAGATAAGGCCACCAGCTTCATTGAGCGCATCCAACATATTCGCCAGCAGGTCCATGACATTCTTGAGAAATCAAATGCCAAGTACAGGCAGCGACATGATCAACATCGGGTGCCACACAAGTTTCAGGTGGGCGACAAAGTCTGGTTGCATTTGCAAAAGGAACGCCTTACTGGAGCCTATCGGAAATAGACCACTCCGATATGGTCCTTACACCATTACTAAGGCTATGGGAGACAATGCATTTGAGCTCAGCATTCCCCCATTCCTTGGCCTGCACCCAGTGTTCAATGTAGACCGCCTGCGGCCATACTTTCCACCATTACTAGACACATCCGACATTGCAGAACAGCTCCAACCCACAGAACTAAATCCAGATTGCATGGAACAAGCTGCAACTGATCGGATCATGGACACACAGATCAAGAACACCCGCCAACAGAATATCCAACTGTACCGAGTTGTCAAAGCAGGCCAACTCCTTCAGCAGGGCAAGTGGTTCACCAGGGAACAGGTTCAGCAGAAGTTTCCTCATCTCATGGGGGAGCTCAACGCAATGGGGACCATTGCTTCCTAAGGGGGGAGGAATGATCCAGGTGGATATTGGTGGCCACCTACCAAGTCCACCTGGACCCCACCCATTGTCTTTCTCAGCATTTTCAGTTTCCTTAATTGTAGCACAACTTACTATTTTTAGCAGTTTTTCGGGTCCTGAACTTCCGGAGCCGTTTTGAGGCCCTAAACGACGTTTTTTGGGATCCCAGGGGCAACACGGGTCCATGGAACATGGACCGGTGTTACCGTTCCAACAATGATAGTGCTCGAATAGATCTTTCTAATGAGCTATTGTACGCGTCAAACGGAGATCATATGCTAAAGTTACGACCCCGGGAAGTTGATGTACCAACTTACCGCCAAACGGGGCCCACAGTTTGGCGTTTCATCTCCTAGGGTTAGGTTTTGGAAGGTGAAGGGTTTTTCATTGTTTCTCAACAATAAATAGGCCTTCGAGCCTCATTGTAAGTCAGTTCAGAGGCATGTAGCCAACACATCTCTTCTCAGAGATAAGCTACCATCGCCCTAGCTAGTTTATTTCCATTTCTGATTGTAAGCATATTTCAGTATTTTCCATTAATGAAATGAAGTATTATTTCCGCTGCATCTTTGTGTTTATGGTTATCTCTGTAATTTGTTGCGTTCCTGTTTAAATCCGGATCACAACCCTTTATACTTTGATCTACAAAGTATTTATACAACTTTCCTTCAAATACCTTAATTTAAATATCAAGATTTATTTACAAATACCTCAAAACTGTTTTACAAAAATAGGACTTAAAAATAGGAAAATAAAACTTCTTAGGCCTCTTGGCACTGAATTCGAGGCTTCTAGTGATGACTGGGCTGAAAAGGTTGTTGTTTTGTTGCTCTTGATAATTATTTGTCCTTTTGCTCCTAAAAACCTACATCTTGTTGTTGAAAACCTATTGTCTGCTGCTGGAAAATTATTGTCTGTTCAATCAATGAGCCGGCATATCTTTTCCTATCTTTCTTCATCTGGAATGGAATATTTGATTAACTTTATGTATGTTTCATCCACTTCAATGTATTTCTGAAAAGTGGGTTTGACTACGAACAAATGTTTAATTTCATGTTTAATATATAAATCAAAACTCAAACCTTCAATAAAGGATTTTCCTGTAATAGTCCCCTTAATCTTAGCAAATTTGGATTTGTTTGTAGCTATAACATGCAACCTACATTGATATTCTTCAAGGGGAACCGGATTTTCTTCCATTCCTCTTAAACCTGGAAGTCCTTTTTGATGTAGACTATTAAATTTTTTATGGAACTTCTGAATACTAGCTTCTACATTATGGCATTTATTTTCTAGCTGTAGCATTATATTCCTTTTAGTGAGAATCCTTCTCACTTCCAAAATAGTTTCAGTTATGTCCTCAATTTCATATTTTTCTATTTCTTCTCTTATCTTTGAATTCATAATTCTAATCAATGTTGTTTCCTCTCCTGGTTTTTGACCCAGGTCTTTCTTTACTTTTGCAATTACTTCCTTTGAGTTTTCCAATAGTTCTTTGATGCAGGAGCCTCATGGTTCTGAAAATGTGTGCATTTAGTAGAATCTAGGTGGTCTTGTGTTTTCAAAAGAGTGGTTTTCCTAAGTATTTAATTAATGTAATTTTAAATATTTTGAGTGATTTAGGTGAGACATTTAGAATATGAGTTAATTAAACACTGTGAGGATATTTGTAAATGTTCTCAAATGTAGGAGAACATGAGTGATGATAAGTTGTTAGTATGGATTGAGATCTTGTAAATCTTAGAAAGTAGTTCATGATTTATGGAGGATCCTTACGATTAGTTGAAAGTTGAGATCCTCAAGGGATAAAGAATATATTTTAGGGACTAATTGAGGACTTAGAGGATTATGAGGATTTAGTTGAGAAGATTGAGGATCTAAACCAAAATTGGTTAACAGAATCCTTTTGGGTATAATTTGTAAGCCTCGAAGGCTTAAAAGAGTTAGTTAGTGAGAGAGTTAACAGATAGATAGGAAGGTTGGATTGTGAGCCTACGGGCATTGAAATGAGAAAGAGCCATTGATACAGACCATGTAAAGGCAGATCAGGCCAAAGCTAGATTGTAAACAGGTTTTTATTTGTATCTATACATTTTTTTAATGAATGAGGAAATTGAATTCATTGTGACTGTGTGTGTCGTTCCTTTTATGTGCTGAGTGATCCGTAATTGGGAATTTATGGTTTTTGTGTGATAAACCATGATGAATGAATTCAAGTTGAATTTCTAAAAGTCTTTCTGAGTGACAAAAGACTTACCATTTGGGTAGAATCCGCATGATTATAGTTGGATTTAATATATGTATGTACAGGTCAAGTAAGGAACGAATTATGAAATCTGGAAGAAGAGAAATAATACATAAAATATTATGTATTCCAGTTCGAAGTGGTGTTAAGGAACTCAAAGGAACATAGTGGTCAGACTGTATGAATTTGATTAAAGAAATCAGTGCAAAGCTCAGAGGTAGTAGTTTTAAAGAAGCACACAGAAGAATAACTCAAGAGAAGATTCATGCAGAAAAAGTGAAAAAAGCCAAAGTGAAATGCATAACTATGGAGGTTAGGAGTCTATGGGTGTCTTGATCGGGGTTGAAGCACCGCACTCTTTCCTAGCCATTGGTTTCAATTTCAGCCACTGATATCACAGTCAACCGTGGGGGTTAAGTTGTTTGGTAGCCCGTGTGTTAGTTGAGGGGCCGCAAACTGTTGGATCACTGTTGATGCTGACTGTTGGATTAATATTGCATTGCATCATTCATGAGTGAATGAATCCAGGCCAAGAGAAATTATGATATGCAATGTGCGATGATTGGTAAAAAGACATCAACTGTTGGATTAATGATGAGATCAACGGTGGAGAATTAATCCGATAAGATTTGAGCAAAAATGGAAAATCAATGTGGGAAGTCAACGTGGGACAATTGATGTTCAATTGCTGAGTAGACCCAAGGAGTTTATAGATGCGGTTTTAAATCTATTTGAGGTCTAGTCGTATGCATTTAGGTGGGACCCATATTAGTTGATGGATTGTTTGTTATTCCGCTGTTTGGTGATTAGTTGGGTTTTGTTAAAACTGCCAATGTAAACGTTACTTATTTGTATAGGTGGGCCATAACCCACAGGTTCAGGGTAAGGCAATTATGAAAACCAGGGAAATTTCCTTTGGGCGGTTTTTCCTGCGTCATTTTCTTGCTCAAAAATAATTTCAATGGAAGGCCACAAATTAGTCATAGACTCATTAATATCCAACCACATGTTTTCTTTTTCCTGTGCAACGGTTTGAGCAATAGTAGACTCATTTTCCAGAGTCTCTATTCTCGGAGTTAGTCTATGAGTTTTCTGAAGCTCTGCTAAGTAAACACTATCAATTTTTAACTTCCGCTGTTGGAGATTGTTGAGATGAGCCTTCAAATTTTCAATTTCTTGACATTTTATGGTAAATCTCCCATTTCTTTAGCTCATTTAGTTGTTGAGTCTGTGGATTGTGTTTCTACTGCTATGGGTGTTGCGATAGAAGTCCCTACAATAGGATCTGTTGAAGTACCTGCAATAGAAGTCCCTACAATAGAATTTGTTACTATAGGAATAGTTGCTGCCACATCTGCTTGTTGTTCTTTTTCCTTTAATACATTTTCTAGTTCAATCTCCATCCTTTGTATCTGTAAATTTTGTTCAACAATAATTTTAGACATTCTTTCCTTTTCTTTTTCTAACTCACCAACTTCTTTGGTCTGTGGATCTTCAGTGGTAGGGAGTTTTAGTTGTTTTCTCAATGCTTGGATATCAACTTTTTTCCTCTTAATCATTTCCTCGACAACTTTAACATTATTGGGATCATATCCCAGTTTTATTACCAGATCTTCTAAATATTTTATTTTTGCATCTTTGGCCAGTCATGATATCTTTTCTGCCTTTAGATGGCATTCAAACCGGTAACTTAGATGCTTCCATTGCTGAACTAGTTAAGGTGGAGTAAATCATTTCTCCAACTTGCTTGTGTAAACCAATTTAGTCTATAGGATGAATCTATTTAGTGTCAAAAGAAAAAACAAATTGTTTGCAATCTTCTGCAACTTTTGGAAAAAGAACTTTAGGCTATAGAATATCCACCTGAAACTTTCCTTTCTTGGTATCTAATGTTGAGAGAAGCATGTTCTAGGAAACTGAAGTTTGCTTCCAGAACACTGAATAAGTGGTGGCCTTCAGTGCCTCATTTATCTTCTTAATTTCCCTGTATCTAGCAAAGATACTTGGTTTTGTAGTAGTATGAGTTAGCTCTCCTGTCTGGATTTCTTCTGATGGGTCCTGAATGACTGAAGATACATGAGAGGCTCATAAAATTTCTTCAACCCTTGGAAATGTCTTAGCATAAGGACCTGTTAAAACTAATGTGGTATGTTCTTGTGAACTCTCTTCCTGAAATGGATCTTCGAGAGGGTTCTTTTTCTTCTTCTTGTACATTATGAAGTCTATCTGCTGAATCTTCGAAACTAGAGGGGGAATACTTTCCCTTATCCTCTTGGCATGTTTTTCCTATGGCACTGGAGTTTGTGAAGTTGTAGAAATGAAAACCTTCTCTTCTTCTTCCTACAATGTATTTTCCTGCGAATCCTCCTGGTTTATGTATTGTTCAATCTATGGTCTAGGAGTGTGTGCATAAGGAGTAGTTTTCTGTTTTACCCTTAGCTTAGAAATAATCCCCAAGGGATCATAAGACCAGGTAAAACTTAATTTGAATTTAATTTGTTTCAGAAGGATATCTGCTTCCTTTGCGACTGCTATGGTATTACAAATAAAGGGTCCAATATGAGCTTTTAATTTAAATTGTGTTTTCTTCTTAGCTGACACAAAGTGCAACTCATCCATATTCATGATTTGCCTTATATATTACTATGGAAAAATCCTAATTGACACAAAGACAGTTTATATGGAGGAAGCTCACATCCATATACTCTAATATTTGTGTAGTTTTGATACAAATACCAATCTCCAGTCTTTGTTTGCTCACTGAGATGTAGAATTCTCTTGATTGTAGGGGAAATCCTAGGAACAACATCACTATTGAGAAAACATGAAACCATATGTAAAAAATGATTGGTATAATCACCGAAGGAAAATTCATTGGTATTCTTCCTTACTAAGGAAGTCCAATGAATTACAGATTGAGGATTACCCTGCTCATCTAATTTCTGTAATTGAAATTTGAATTTATCTGCTTAATGAAATGAGAACATGTATCAAGAACTGACTGGTATTTGAAAGGTCCTTCTGTTGAAAACTTCAAGAACTGATCATGTATTGCTTCAGACAAAAAATCACTGTAATTGAAGATCATCGAGGGTTTTTCACCTGCTGAAAACACTTACATAAGTCCTAAAATAATCTCATTAACCCACTGATTAGTTGGATAACTTAACAGACAAGAAACTATTGAGAAAACTTGTTTAGTCATTTCTAGGAACATTAAAGAGGGGTACAGAGGATTTATTCTTGGTAATTCTGCATTTTTCAGGCAAGAATATTTCAAAAATCTTATCTCTTTGAGGAAAGGTGAGTTTTTTTTATATATTTTCATGATGGAATCTACAGAGAAAGGGTGTAGAGGGGCTAAAGGTTTCACTTTAAGCATTTGGCATATCGACTCTGGTGATATTATAAACAAAACATCATTATCTTGAGAAATAATAGCTCTTTGGCTTGGGATGTATCTAAAATGGCATGAGGCTACAAATTCTGGAAAGAAATGGGTCTGAGGAAGGATGAATTGAGCCATGAAGTAGTCCCACATGCTCAATTTATCACTAACATCAAGGAATTTTTGTTTGGCCCAATTGTGGAGTTCATATAGGTCAAACTCACATTGGGTTTCAATGATTTTATATTCCTGGTCAACAAGGGGTAATCTATCTAAGTCTATGACTGGGGGCATCATTGGATTTTCCTCTACCATTTTATATTTTCCTTTGGAAGACATGTTGAAGGTATAATTAGGTAAGGGGTGACGTTTACTAGGTAATTAGCAGATTTCTGCAGTGATGAAAGAAGCGCTTTTGGTGCTGGTCTGGTTGTATAGGGCCTCGACATGTAGCTTGCAAACATAATGCATAAAAGAAACAAAAATAAACTATGTGTTTATTTATGGAATGAGAGGATTAACCGTTTGTAGGGATATTTGTTATGGGAGTGGGATATTTATTACGGGATGGAAACGATTGAGGAGATTAAACATATGTATAACATTTACTTGATCATTGAATGAGAAGTGGATATATGGAGAACGTAGAGTGTATTTATCTTTTTGGCAGGAGCGGGAATGATCAATGGTGGTTTTTGGGTGGGAGGGTAGATGGTAAGTGGTTTATGGAGGGGTGGTGGGTCCGAAATTCTTGAGGGATAGTTGCATTGGCAGCTTATTTGAAACAACATTTTGGACCCCCCCTCCTTGGTTAAACGTCAAAGGCGCGCCGGGGGGGTGGGGGGGTTTGAAGTGCTTTCCCGACTGTTGGTCTAGGCAGGGAGCATGTTGGAGGTTGAGATAAGCGGTTTATTACATAAAGCAACAAAACATCAAGTCGGGTTTACAAAAAACTATAATTAGTCATTTAATTAAGTTTAAACAAATAAAGCAACTAATTAACATGATGTGCGACATTTAAACTGGCGTGAATTTTTGAATATTTCTAAGGATTTATTAATTTTTTCTTTATTTTTTCTCTTTTGTTATTTTTTCTCTTTTTCTTTTTTATATACCTTTTCATTTTTTTGTTTATTTTTCTCAACAAATAAATGTAAAATACAAGGTAAGTTACAATAATTCCAACAAAACTTGAATCGCCTCAATCCATGTCATATGACAAAGTTATGATGTTCTGATCGTTTGGCTCAACAACTAAAAAATTTGTAGGTGGGCTAACTAGGCTTCTGAATCGACAATCTGTACTGCTGATGTCATGATGATGTTAGCATGCCAATAGGGTGTACGGGACCAATCAAGTCTTTCCAAGTGGCAGGCTTGTATAGGTGCATTATGGCAAATTTTTATTGGTCGAACTTTTGCCGTGGTGGTCTAATGGGAGGATGCCACGTGGCCCAACTAGAGGCCACCATGTGGCACCTCGTGGTTGGTTAACATTTTGTGTTTCATCCCATAGGCCAAGCGAGATCAAACTCATGGCCTGCCATAACACCTTCCAAGCCTTGCCCCTGGTCACATCGACATCCACATGACCCTGGCGGAAGAACTCCGAGCATAGAATGGGAGGAGCTGAACTTAAGCCTAGCCTCGGTTGTATTTCACCCATAGGACCGAGCGTATAACAAAGAAGGTGCTTGGCGGAGGGGGAGGGGTTGTAGGCCCTAGCCCCAGGTCCCATCGTAGTCCATGTGACCTCGACAAAGAGATGGTGGGCTCTGGTGATCTAAGCAGTCGGTTAGCCCCACCCCCCGGCCACATTTATGGTACAGAGCCGTCGGCAGAATAATGGAGGGCTAGCGTGGCGGGGGCGAGTGGTTAGCCCCAACCCATGACCACATTAATATCGACATGACCAAAAACCCAACAGATTTGGGGCCTAGGAAGGCAGGGGGGACAGTTGGCCCAACTCTCGGCCTTATGGTACCCATGTGGCCTATTACCCACCATTTTGTGGGTAATATCCCTAGGAATTTTTCTTTCTCCAATATGGTTCTCAACCGACAGCCAACAACCCCTTATAGCCACCAACTACCCGATTGTTCCATTTTCTTCGCCACTTGAGTCAACCATGTGGTCCCTCGCCCATCTTCCATGATTGTATGTTTGAAGGTGGGCCTCCAAAATCTAAAGGTATACCTTGTCATTTGGAAATTGAGTATTGTAGTTTGCTTATCATGGACACTTCTGGGCATGGATTAATGGGGGGATTCGATAGAAAGAATGGGTTAGGTCTGTGCTTTTGTCCCTTAAATCCCTTTTAGGAATTAACCTCAGATTCTAGTCCCGTGGGATCTCTTTGATTGACCATTTGGTTCCAGGAATGGTATTTCACGAGAAACCCCGATTTTTATTGTGTGGTTCCACTCCCTTATCTGCTTATATTACCCTCTTTATATCCATTATTACCCCATTCATCATTTCTTCCGCCTGGGTCCACATTCCTCCATTGGGTCCACATAGGGTTAGCTTGCCCCTTCCCCTTGCCCACACCTTAGGTTATGTCCTGGAATGAAGCGAGAAGGTTGATGCAGCTGAAAAGAAAGATAAATAATATATGGCCACATTCAACACGAAAATGTACCATAAAGTGCAAAAGATGGTCGGGACAAATACATTTAGAACGTGGGAAAATTCCAATACATGAGCTCTACCACATCATCATGGCTATCACCCTAGTTCGTACAAGTTCTATGAGTCTTCTTCATCATATAAGAACCCATGATTGTCTTAACCCCTGGTGGGCGATGAATCACCCCAACATAAAAGGGGGAATTGACTGCTATATCTTATACATCATGCTCTAACCCATCGCGCCCCAATCAGTTAATCAAAGAAAATAATAAAAAGGCAAAAGACATAAAAAGAAGGGTGGAAAAATCAAGTTTGGGGCACCTCATGTACCATGATTACTCCTTCCTACACATTATGAACCCAAGTGTGGGATTCCCTCTTATTAGCTACCCTTGTACCCAACATGTGACCCATGGCTTCCCTGTCTCATTCCCTACTTCATTCACCTATCTGTCACATGCCACCACCTTTTGAAGGACATACCTTGACTATATTATCCCCTTTAGAAGTAGAAACCACCTAATAGGATTATTGGTTAACCCCATTTGGAGTTTAGGAGACATTAGAAAATCCCGAAGCCCATTATGGAAGGGCAGACCATTATGAAGTCCCCACCCGTGGTCCATGATTAGGTAAGCTCATTTACTCAATTTCCCTAATGACTTGTTGTTATGAAACCAGCTCAAGAAAATATAGAAAAGATAGATCAACGCCTTAGAATTCAGCCTCTTCAATGGGGCAACCTCCTTTACATTACATAAATGAACAATTCTTGGATGATACAAATGAAAAGACCTCCTTTCTATATATAGGAGTCTAAGGAGTCATTATATAATCAGAGCCTACATAACAATAATAATGTAAGGGCACAATAATAACAATAGTGGGCTTCTATGGGGCACAATAGTAACAATATGGGCACTACATGGGTACATCAATATAATAAGAGGGTTGTACTAAAAATAATAAGGGGTTACACTAGTAGTATAGGGGCCTAACATGCCCCTCTCCTTCAAAAAGTGTTGTCCTCAAC
>APFE031502280.1:91174-103917 GCA_000404065.3 Pinus taeda | reverse complement strand
ACAGAGATCCAGAGGCTAGGATTTTGTATCTTATAGAGAAGTGTTGTTGGTTTTCTGGTCTACATTCATAGTGTTGGGTGATCTAAGCTTTGCTTGAGGTGAAGAAGGGCTTCATAGCTAGAGGATGATGCTGGGTCAGAACATATGGTTGTAATCCTCTTGCTACATTTCATCTTAATAAAGCTATTCTAGTTTTCTTCCATATTCTTGTGTACTTGTTTATATATGCATTTATATGGTTAACACATATCTCGTCCTGTGTTATTTATGAATATAGATCTTTCTTTCTTCGATAGTAGTATTTTGTTTTGATTCCACAGGTTCTCTTTGAAGCTGGGCAGACGAAGAAGAAGCGGCGAAACTCTATTAAGAAGGAGAGGAAATCAAGCACAAGACTAAGGTTGGTCTTCTTGGTTCTCCTCTTGTCTATTTTCATAAAAGAACACGAAAGTAGACTTTACTTCTTCGTTTCTAAGATAGCCACCCATCTTAGTGGGAATATCAGCATCCGAGTGAACACTATTCCCGGTAACAAAATGGCGACTCCACTGGGGAGCGACTAGATTGTTTGTTAGCTTATCTATCTTTGTTTCTTTTATAAACTTACAGACGGAGCCTGAAGTCAAGCCAGCTAGCCTTCGAACTGCATTTGTTATACAAATGCAAAGTAGATCAATGCTGCTTCAGTCTATCTCTGGGTTTTGTTTATGAATTAAACACTAGATCTGCAAGCAATCTAATTTCCCTAAGTGGTGACTCTAGTAACCTCTTTAGATCACCCCTGTGTTTTACATACACTGAACATTACTTACTTGGCCTAAATCCCTCAACTGAATTGCAAACTGTGAGTTAAAATTTGTTTAAAGTCTCACACTGGTACCATCGCACCCTACCTTCAAGGCAGACTGTATGCATCGCACTTCCCGAGTGTAGTAGGTGCGATGCATACTGGTGTCACTATGTAACAGGTGCAATGGTTAGGGAGGGTTAACTTTACCCTCAGACTGTGGTTGTTTCTCACTGCTTTCAGTCCTATTCAGGATTTTTTCTGTCTGTAGTCACTGTATTTCTGTGAAAACTCCCTTCTCTTGCATTACTATGCCTCCTTAATGCAAAGAACTGTAAGTGTTTTTTATGTATTGTGGGTCATTTTCAGTTCTCTTTTGCAAAAAGTAGCATAGTCGAATTGTCGTTTCTGGATCTGAAAGTGTCGTAGCTGACGTTTTAAGTTTTAGAAAACAATCCCATTGTTCTTGATAGTCGATTATATAGTTACTATTGCATATGATTTGAATTAGTAATTTTTAAAGTGTCGAAAAGCAATTTTCATTTGAAAATTGCAAAGTGTCTCTCTTACCTTCACATCATTTTGAAAAAGAAATTTGTTGAGTACTGTCGCTTTAAAAGTAATTCAAATTTGCACATAGCTTTCTTATCATCATTCATACATTAAGAAGGCTGAAAACAAATACATGCATGTGCATTTGCATTTCGACTGCTTGGTTTGATTTAGGATAGTGCATTTAATGTGTGCTCTGTGCTCTTTGCAGAAAGATTCTCAACTTTCTTTCCTTAGTAGCTAGGATTTTCATTGCTAAAAGAAGATTAAACGTTTGTTTATCATCTTAAACTGCATTTTAGGAATTATATACACATCACGCGGTGAACCTGAAAGGAAAATTGTTAAGCAAGATCAACTTAAAATAAATTTAATGAATCTAACAACGCTTTGGAACCTAACGCACAACATCTAAAGGTCTAGGCTAGAGACGTATTCCGGCGTCGTAAAACCTGGTAACTATTGTTTTCTGTGTTGGTTGGATGATTCCTCCACACTAAGACGGCAAGTGCCAGTACGGACTTGTGCTCCCACGTATCGTCGAGTATATATTGGGAGACCACAATTGGTTGCATCCTTTATCCTTAGGAAGCCGTGTCTTCCGCCCTATCGATTGCAATGCACTGAACATAGCATTCAGGAAGATTGATTGTCGTACTGTAAAAAGTATTCTGCAGTTCTGCGATTGGTTTGGTAATCCTCTCTGCCTAGATCTCCAGAGAAGTCCATTTTGCTCCTTTTCAGACTCCTTAAAAGAAAATGTCCTCTGAGCACTTGTCACTTCAGGCTCAATAAAAATCGAAGGTGACTAGAGTCATCTTTTGTTTTTTCTCAACTCTTTAAAATTGAAAAAACAAGTTGTGTCAAAGCATCTAAAATTTATTTTGATCGGAATAACATCACAAATTCCTCCGTTGGTCTTTAGGTTGAGAAAATGGAGTCTACCAACCAAGGATTTCCCCTTGGAGGAAATCTTAGTCCCTTCTCCTCTTGGGGAGATGTTGGTGCACCCCATATGGCCACTTTGTCACTTCCAGCGTTGACAATTGGTTTGCCTGTCTAGCTCTTCTCTACCTCTGTCGTTTAGAATCCCGTGATTCCTGAACAGTCAATTCAACAACTTGATGACACTAGAGTTGTCTCCCAACCTTCTACATTGTCTGATTCTCCCTCTCCTCCTTCCTCTTCGCTTGATAAAGCTAAAAATCAAGTAACTGAGAAGAAGAAGAAGCAGAAAGAGAAAAAGGAACCAAAATCGAAAGGGGGCAACCAAACATCATCTAGCGAAAATCCTCACACCGCACCGTCTAAACCTAAATCTCCTTGTGTCATTTGCAATGGAGACCACTATCACCGAGATTGTCCCTGGATCCCTCGGATCTTAAGGGACTGGTCTCCTCGTTTGCACAATCCGGTGGCATCAACCTCTGACGATCATGTTGAACGCACACCATCAACCAGTGAAAGTGAAGCACCTGGACAAAAAGGGAATCCCAAATTTCCTTGTAAATTGTGTGAAGGCAATCACGCCATCCACCGTTGTCCCTTCCTTGACGACGCTAAAAGAATTTTGGATGACCGTCCTGCTTCACCGCTACGGCTTCCTCCTGGATATAAAAAATTCTTGCCAAGTCCTCCACTGGTTGAAAATCTGGCTGACCCGTCATTATGGTCGCCGAAGCGTCTATCATTGAAAATGAACCCTCTGAATCCATACCAGATGAAAGTCAAAAGGTCGAGACGGCAGTTGACCCGGTCTTGCTTTCAGAGTGCTCATCTTCGAATGATACTGTCACTGAAGAGAAAGAGAATGACACCGTTAAAATTCTTTTCATCAACACAGACTCCGATGAACTTGGGGGCAGTCCTCCCATTCCTTTATCGCAGGAAGGAAGTTCATCAGAGTCATATCCGGCCGTGTTTCGGTCCCACCACCAAGCAACCTAGTCGTTTCCTTCGATTGGAATCTACTAGGCAGACCCCGTTTACCAGCTACTGTACCATTCAGAATCATTGTACAAGCTTACAGAATGGTTATGGCTGGTACCATCATCGATGAAGGGGCTTCTGTGAGTATCCTTTCCTCAAATGCTTGGAAAGCGATTGGTTTGCCATCGCTTTTGCCTGAAATGAGAAATCTGTCAGGCTTCGACAAAGGAACCAGTCGACCTTTAGGGATCCTTCCAAATGTGCCCATTAATTTAAGAAGGAAAATCGTTCACATGAACGTAATGGTAGTTCAAGGACCCTTGGATTATAATCTACTCCTTGGACGTGACTATATTTATTGCATGGGAGCCATCGTCTCCTCACTCTTTAGAGTAATGTGTTTTCCGCATGAAAGCAGAATGGTCAAGCTCATGGACATAATTTCATTCCCCGATTCACACATCGCAAATAGTCAAATGCCATCCCTAAATGGTCTTTTCACGTAAGGAATGTCTCATCGATCTCCAGTCCTTCCACCTGATGAGCGCGAGTGATTCAGGAGGATGTAACTGAAACCCAAGGGGCATGCACCCTGGTCTGTTTCGGCAGGGAAACCTTGGGTATAGAGGGGGTTTCCACGAGGGATATATGACTAGTCTGACAAACTCATCCTTACAGGAAAATGGGATTAGGCTGGAATAAGATACCTTCGTTAAGGTTATGCTGAGTGGCATGCGGTTGCACCACTCCCATTTGTCTATTTTGGTAGACATCACCAAGGAAGCTTTCTGTCTGCTACGCAGATGGAAATTTCGTGGTAACCTGGAAATTTTTCGCTATACCTGGGGGCATGCAAACCTTTCTGCATGCAAGCGAAGAGCGGCTATTTATTTTTTTAAATTTGTAGGACCTCTAACCCTTTAAAGCCATACGGCTAGTTGTTTCCTAACTTGCATAAAGAAAGGATTCGGGG
Organism: Pinus taeda; assembly: GCA_000404065.3. Taxonomy (NCBI): domain Eukaryota; kingdom Viridiplantae; phylum Streptophyta; class Pinopsida; order Pinales; family Pinaceae; genus Pinus; species Pinus taeda. Next base: position 99,676 of record APFE031502280.1, on the reverse strand, counting down.
CAAAGATTTAAAGATGTAAGCCCCATCAAAATAGCATCTTGAATGAGACATTCTTATCATATGACTGGCGAGCAATGTTACCGCAGGGTTCAAGCTCATTAAAAAATAAACCCCCCACAAGCAGTTTTAGCGCATAGTTCAAGCTCGTTAAAAAATAAACATAAGTCATGAGAAAATGTTTCCCCCAGCGTTTAAGCTCATTAAAAAATGAACCGGTAAATAATCATTGTGAATGCCTTATCGCCAGCTTTTGAGCCTTGGTCGTGTTCTCATCATCACCTCCACTTTGTTTTTAACTGATCATTCACCCCCATATGATTGTTTACCCCTTTGAGGAACATTTGCGAAGAGTGATTCTATTAGCCATCCTCGTGACACTGCTGTGATTGGAAAATTCCAAATCTTACCTGGAATCAGCTGCTACCTGAAAACATCACTCGTTCCTCAAAAACGAGTCTTCTTTTAAGCTCTTTTCAACTAACTCGTAAAATATGAAAAGATTGCTGAGCGATTAGCCTCTCCGACTCGTTAAAGTCATCGAAAGTGATATCCCTCCTCTAGATTCTAATCTTTTTGGACCTGAGGGATTATTACACAAAAAGATCGAGCACTTGTCTTGTTCGGCTCGTTAAAACTATCGAAAATTCATCCCTTTTGTATTATTTTACACTTTTTCGGACTTAAGGGATTGCATGATGAAAAAGAATCGTTGGAGTCTCCTTTTCGTTCCTTTCAGACTATCAAAAATTGAAAGGGACTGAGTTATCTTTGTTGTTAAACTCGTTAAAACGAAATAACAAAAAACTCATCTGCGTGGACGAGAACGAGTTTCACTGTCACTAGGCTCGCTAAAATATAGCGACAGGTTCACCCGAAGGGCGGATTATAGAACAAGCATATGTTATCCTCCTCAAGCTTGACAAAAAAAAAGAGGTACTGGTCAGCAATGACTGGGGAAAATTGGGAAGAAAACTTGAAGAAGCTTTATTGGTAGCAAGTCGCTCTTGAACATGACACTTTCCTTCCGCATCCATGCCGGGTTGGGTTGTTCGTTCACTGGTCATCACCATTGGGTCCATCACACCATCCATTTTTGGGGTTAACGCTACCAATCCATCGTCAGTGTCACTGATATGTTCAAAAGAAGTCATTTAGACAATTCACCTGTGTCTCACCCACTGCAATACATTCATGCTTCATTCCTTCATGACCGCCACCCTGAACCCTGTATTGTCAATTTGTTTTCACCTCCAAAATCATTTGCTTCGTTCCGTGTCATTGATGTGGGATTCATTAAGGCCCTCCTACGATGGGTCACTTCTTGTCGACATCAACTCATTATCCAAGAAGTTGACTTAGGAACAAGCCTTTCAATACTTTGAAGCTTGCATGCCTCAATGGCAAGTTTCTCACTTTCGGCGATAGGTTTGCATCAATGGCCTTCGAGCGAGAGATTTTACGTGGTGTTCGATGCCAGGTACCTTTGCACACCACGTGAATTGTACTTTAGTACCTTGAGGGTCATTATCATTATTGGTGATTCCTCTCGCGCTTGTTAACAGCTTACATCATTGGCTAGTAATCAGGCGATGTCTTTCCATGTTCAACTCCAGAACATTTTTCGCATGGATTGACTTGTACTCCGAGTGAAGATTGAACGAGTTTTGAAGACCCCGGATCTAGTTTCATCCATCCGGGCTGCGATATATTCAAGAATATAAAAACATCCAGTGTACATCATTACCGAACATATGATCATCCAAATCGAAGGATGATGTGTCCATATCATCAGTCTATCACACACACAATCTTCTGTCCTATGTAGATGAAAAATGAATTTATAAAGTTGAGCATGGGAATGCCCGCCTCAGCTAGATCATGAAAAAATGTTGTCAAAATAATGTATTGTATTGTATCTTATTACAGGACGCCTCCCAGCTCGCAAAAACTTCGGATCCTCATAGTAAAGCATTTCGCCCGACATCAAAAAAGATTAACGACCTCATGCTTTAGGGGGCAACTGTTATAGACATTTTCGGGAACTTCAACCCCAATCATAAATGTCCATAAATTGAGGGCTCCTAAGTCCCTAAAAGTGTTGCTTCACTGCCTAAAGGAATGAGGTCAATTGATTACATCATCTCTTAGAAGTTCTCCACTAAAAAACTGCTCATAAATGGTCAAAACTGGACCATATTGAAAGCTCAATGTAGAGGGTGCGATTCATACTGATTTGCTCCTCTGTATGGTGCGATGGTCGGGAATGGAAAAATGGCAGGGACAAAAATGCGAGGTGGAAGATCATGGAATCTTCCAGAAGCTTCCCCTCTGACACTTGCCATTCCATTTTCGACCATGGATGAGTAAGAGATCATCATTCTCCAAGTGGAAGCAAGAACTATCAGAGAGAGGACACTAATCAAGATCCCAAAAGACGACTCACCTCTCTGTAATCATCTATATATGGATCCGTCATCACAGAGATCCGGAGGCTAGAATTTTGTATCTTATAGAGAAGTGTTGTTGGTATTCTGGTGTACATTATCAGTGTTGGGTGATCTAGCTTTGCTTGAGGTGAAGAAGGGCTTCTTAGCTGGAGGATGATGCTGGGTTAGAGCACATGGTTGTAATATTCTTTCTACTTTTCATCTGAATAAATCCATTCTTGTTTCCTTCCATATTCTTGTGTACTTGTTTATATATGCTCATATATGGTTAATGCACATCTAATCCTACATTATTTATGAATTTAGATCCTTGTTTCTTGCATAGTAGTATGTTGTTGTGATTCCATAGGTCCTTTTGAAGCTGAGTAGACAAAGAAGAAGTGGAAAAACTCTATCAAGAAGGAGAGGAAATCGAGTGCAAGACTCAGGTTGGCCCTCTTGGTTCTCCTCTCATATATTTTCATAAAAGGAATCAATAGTAGACTTTGATTGTTTGTTTCTAAGATAGCCACCCATCTTAGTGGGAATAGCAGCATCCGAGTGGACACTATTCCCGTATAAAAATGGGTGAGGTGTTTAAGACTGGTGAGAGGGTAGGAAGAGCATGTGATTATCATGGATCCTTCCCAAACTGTAGAAAACATATAATGGTGAATATTTTCCCAAAGCAGTGCAGTAATGTAATGAATTCTGCCTATCAACTTGAAAGCATTCACTTAGAAGAAATGAAATGATTGATGAAATACACAAAACATACTAACATATGTGTTATAGAAATATTTGGGCACTTCAAACCCAATCACATATGTCAATAAACCAAGGGCTCTTTGACCCCTAAAAGTGTTGTTTCATACCCTAAAGTATCATGGTCAACTGACTAGATCATTTCCAAGAAGTTCCACTTGAAAAACCACTCAGAACTAGCCAAAACTGGACCATACTAACTGCTCCATGGTCAAGGTGTGATGCATACTAGCTTCTACACTAGCCAGGTGCGATCCATACTGAAAGAGCCTTCTATTGGGTGCGATGAGCGAGAATAGACAAATGGAAGAGATAGTTTTCTAAATGGAAACCTAGGGAATCTTCTAGAAACTTATCATATGACAGTTGCCTCTCTTAATTTGGCTAGAGATGAGTAAGAGATCAAAGAAATCTCCAAGTGGAACCAAGAACTACCAGTGGAATGATACTGATCAGAAACCCAAAGCTAACTCACACCCTTGCAAGACATATATAAATGGATCCCTCATCTGAGAGATCTAGGGGCTGGAATTTTGTATTTTGTAGGGAATTGTTGTTGGTTTCTCTTTAAGAAGAGACATTGTATTGTTGGGGGATCTTGTTTTTCATGAGGTGAAGAGGGCTTTGATGCTGGATCAGACAACTCGGTTGTAATCTTCTCTTCTAATATTAATAACGTTATTTGAGTTTTCCTCCATATAATCGTGTATTTGTGAATCTTGTTATTTGTGAATGAAATTGTATGGTCAATGTATTTATGATTCTGCATTGTTTATAGTATTATAGATCAAGATGCTTTTATGGTGTTATGTTTCTTTGCCTCTACAAGTATTCTCTAAAGTGGGGGCAAGTAGGAAAGGAGTGGCAAGCTCTATCAAGGGAGAGAGGAAACAAGAAAGGAACCAAGCGGAAGATCCAGGTTGGTCCCCCTTTGTTTCTCTCTTATCTACCATACATAAAGGAAATTTCAATTTACTTTGATTGCTTGTTTCTAAGATAGCTACCCATCTTAGTGGGACTAGCAGATTGAAAAGACACTAGTTTTCCTGGAAACAAAATGGCAACTCCATTGGGGAGCGATTCGTTTGTTTGTTTTTTATTGTTGTTTGCTTTATAAACTACAGACAAAGCCTGAATTTACCTAGCTAGCCTTTGAACTATTTTTTCTATGCAACTGCAAAGTAAATGAATGCTGCTTCAGCTAATCTCCTGGCTGGTTTATGAACTAAACATCTGACTTACAAGCATCCTAAATGTCCTTGTGGTAGCTCAATAACCTCCTAAGTTCTTACCCCTATACTTTGTTTTTATTATCTATCATAGCTTAGCCTAAATCACTAAACTTAGCTGCAAATTTTGAGCAAAAACCAAACTCGGTTTCGTTCCTTGGCCCATCGTACTATCTGTAACTGGAAACCTGTATGCATCATACCTCCCATGTGTTGCAGGTGAGATGCATCCCTATTTCCCTGAAGGATAGGTACGATGATTGAATGATAAATTTTCTCTCTTTGGAATTTGGTTTTTTCTCCTTGTTTTCAGCTCTATTCAGCCTCCATTGATTAGGATTTGTGAATGTTTTTTTATGTATTTTTCATCATTTATAGTCCCTCTTTGTCAAAAGTAGCTTAATCGAACTGTCGTCTTTTGATGCAAAAGTGTCGTAACTATAATTTTGAGTCAAGAAGAAGAGTGTCGTAAAGTATTCCTCCTCTAGATAGTCGATTGTACTTGTGTCATTGTATTTGATTTGAATTTTCAATATTTGAAGTGTCGAATTTAGTAGTTTTCGATTCGAAATTGAAAGTGTCGTTTTAAGTCCTCCGTTCATTTTGAAAAGAAATTGTTGAAATGTTGCTTTGAAGAAAATAGTTCAGGTCTGTACTTAGTTTTATTTTTTGGAATTATCACATTAAGGAAACGAAAAACAAATACATGCATCTGAATTTCATTTAGACTGTGTAAGAAAGTGATTTAGGAAAAGTTCATTTAGTGTGTTCTCTTTGCTCTATGTTGAAAGAGTCGTACTCTTCTTTCCTTAGTAGCTAGGATTTTCATTGCTAAAAGAAAATAAACGACTGTTTATCATTTTATATTGCATATTTAGGAGTTTTACATCTACATCACGAGGTGAACCTTGAAAGACAAACTTCTAAAAAAGATAAACTCTAAAATAAATCTCAATGAACATAAAAATGCTTTGGAACCTAACGCAACACATCTAGAAGTCTAGGCTAGAGACGCGTTCCAACATTGTAAAACCTGGTAACTATCGTTTTCATCGAAGGTTGGGTGATTCCTCCTCTTTGATATGACAAGTGCCAGTACGGACTTGTGCTCCCCATACCATCGAGTATATATTAGGAGACCACTATATGCTGATATCCTTTATCCTTAGGAAGCCATGTCTACCGCCCTATCGACCACAATGCACTGAACACAACATTCGGGAAGATTGACAACCATATGTAAAGTCCTTGGTAATTTCTCTTTAATTTATCACCAAGGTGTATATTGCGGTTTTACGATTGGTTTGGTAATCCCTCTGTCTAGATTTCCAAAGTAGTCACTTTCGTTCCTTTTTGACTCCTTAAAAGAAAAGGTCCATTTGAGCACTTTTCACTTTAGGCTCATTAAAAATCAAAGGCGACTAGAGTCAACTTTAGCTTTTTCTCGACTCTTAAAAATTGAAAACAAAATTTGTGTCAAAGCATCATAAAATTGATTTAATATGGAATAAAATCCCTATTCCTTCGCTGATCTTAAGTCGAGTTAATGGAGTCCACCGATAAAGGGATCCCTCTTGGAGGGAATCCTAGTCCTTTCTCTTATTGGGGAGATATTGGTGCTCCATATATGGCCACATTATCCCTTCCAAGAATCATAATTGGCCTGCCAGTTTGGCTATTCTCAACCTCTGTCATTCAAAACACCGTAATTCCTCAACAATCGAATCAGCAACCAGTTGATACCGAAGGTGGCGCTTCACCTTCTACTTCACGTGTTTCTCCCTCCCCTTCTTCCTCTTCACTTGGTGAAACTAGTGACACTAAAAACCAAGTAACTGAGAAGAAAAATAAAGTGAAGGAGGAGAAGAAGAAGAAGTCAGTTAAGCAAGGGGGCAGCAATGAATCATCTAGTGAAAATCCACACATTAAATCTCCTAAATATCATTGTCTAATTTGAAAAGGAAACCATTTTCATCGAGATTGTCCTTGCATTCCGCGGATCTTGAGGGAATAGTCTCCTCATTCGCACCGTCTAGTGCCATCAACCTTTGTCAATCATGTTGACAGCACACCATCAAATAGTGAAAATGAAGTCAGTGGATAGAAAGTAAAGGTCAAAATTCCATGTCAATTATGCGAAGAAGACCATCACCTTCACCAATGTCCTTTTCTAGATGAGACTAAGAGGATCTTGCATAATCGTCCTGCTTCACCGCAGAGACTTCCACCTAGATACAAGAAACTCTTACCAAATCCATCGCTGGTTGAAAACCCGACTGATGTAACTCAATCATTGGTCGAAGCACCTATCGTTGAAAGTAAACCTTCTGATTCCATTCTAGACCAAATTCAACAAGTCGAGATGGTAGTCGACCCAATCTTTCCTTTAGAAGGTCCACCTTTAGATGATACAATTTCCAAAGAGAATGAGAACAATACTATCTAAATTCTTTTTGTTAATACAGAGTCTGATGAACTTTGGGGAAATCTGCTCATTCCTTTACAACAGGAGGAAATTCCCCAGTTTAGGAGGTTCATCTAGTCATTTATCTGGTACCTCCTCCAAGCAATCTGGTTATTTCCATTGATTGGAATGAACTAGCAAGACCCCGCCTTCCATCTAATGTACCATTCTAAATCATAGTACAAGTTTACAAAACGATCGTGTCTGGCACTATCATAGATGAAGGGGCTTCAGTGAGTATCCCTTCCTCTTTGGAAAGCACTTCGTTCACCATCAATTTTGCCTGAGAATAAAAATTTGTTAGGTTTCAACAAACGAACCAGTCAACTGTTAGGGATCCTTCCAAAGTTGCCAATAATTTTGAAAAGGAAAACAATTCACTTGAATGTGATGGTAGTCCAAGGGCCATTAGCTTACAATCTACACCTTGGGCATGACTATGTATATAACATGGAAGCTATTGTTCCCACACTCTTTTGAGTGATGTGTTTCCTGCATGAAGGAAGAATGGTACAACTTATCAACCAACTTTCATTTCCCAGTTCAAACACAACTACAAGTCAAACATCATCCCTAAATGGTCTCTTTGCATCAAGAATATCTCTTCAACCTTCAGTTCATCCACCTAGTTACCGCAAGTAGTTCAGTGAATGTAACGAAGCTTAAGAGGCATGCACCCTAGTCTGCTTCGGTAGGCAAACCCAGCTGAAAAGACAAATTTCCTTGTAGCTTATATGATTGGGCTGAAATACAATTTCCTTGTAGGATATGGGATCGGGCCGAAACAATTATTTCCTTGTAGGTTATATGACTGGGCTGAAATACCATTTCCTTGTAAGTTATGGGATTGGTCTGAAACAATTATTTCCTCGTAGCTTATGTGATTGGAAGCTCACAAAATTCACCTCTATCTATTTCGATGGACAGAGCCAAAGAAGTGTTTTATCTACTCCGCAAACGAAACAATCCTGCTTAAATGCAAGGACTTCCATATGGTGACCTGGAAACTCTCGTTTTTTCAATACCTAGTGTTATAGACATTTTTGGGCACTACAACCCCAATCATAAACGTCCATAAACTGAGGACTCCTAAGTCCCTAAAAGTGTTTCTTCACTACCTAAAGGAACAAGGTCAGCTAATTACATCATCTCCCAGAAGTTCTCCACTAAAAACTGCTCAGAAATGGTCAAAACTGGACCATACTAAATACCCAATGTAGAGGGTGTGATGCATATCACCTTCCCAGTGTAAAGGGTGCGATGCATATTGAATGGCCCCTTTGTAGGGTGCAATGGTTGGGAATGGAAAAATGGCAGGGACAAATTGCGAGGTGGAAGATCATGGAATCTTCCAGAAGCTTCCCCTCTGACACTAGCCTCTCTATTTTCGACCAGGGATGAGTAAAAGATCATCATTCTCCAAGTGGAATCAAGAACTATCAGAGAAAGGACACTAATCAAGACCCCAAAAGATGACTCACCCCCTACAATCATCTATATATGGATCCCTCATCACAAAGATCCAGAGGTTGGAGTCTTGTATCTTGTAGAGAAGTGTTGTTGGTTTTCTGGTGTAATTTCATAGTGTTGGGTGATCTAAGCTTTACTTGAGGTGAAG
>APFE031502280.1:56190-90814 GCA_000404065.3 Pinus taeda | reverse complement strand
ATCTATTTTCATAAAGGAAAGCGAAAATAGACTTTACTTGTTTGTTTCTAAGATAGCTACCAGTCTTAGTGGGAATAACAGCATCCGAGTGGACACTATTCTCGGTAACAAAATGGTGACTCCACTAGGGAGCGACTAGATTGTTTGTTAGCCTATCTTTGTTTCTTTTATAAACTTATAGACGGAGCCTGAAGCCAAGCCATCTAGCCTTCGAACTGCATTTGTTATACAAATGCAAAGTAGATCAATGTTGCTTCATTCTATCTCCATGTTTTTTTTATGAATTAAACAATCGATCTGCAAACAGTCTAATTGCCCTAAGTGGTGGCTCTAGTAACCTCATTAGATCAACCCTTGTGATTTACATATACTGAACATCACTTACTCGGCCTAAATCCCTGAACTGAATTGCAAATTGTGAGTAAAAACTTGTTTAAAGTCTCGGACTAGTACCATCACACCTTGCCTTCAAGGTAGTCTATATGCATCACACATCCCAAGTGCAGTAGGTGCGTTGCATACTAAATTCACTGTGTGACAGGTGTGATGGTCAGGGAAGGTTAACTTTACCTTCAAACTTTGGTTTTTTCCTCACTATTTTCAATCCTATTAAGGAGTTTTGCTATCTGTGGTCAGTGTATCTCTATGAAAACCCCCTTCTCTTACATTATTCCGCTTCTATTGTGCAAAGAACTGTAAGTGTTTTTATGTATTGTGTGCCATTTTCAGTTCTCTTTTGCAAATAAGTAGCATAGTCAAACTGTTGTTTCTTGATTTGAAAGTGTCGTAGCTGTCGTTTTCAGTCAAAGAAGACAATCCCATTGTTCTTGATAGTCGATTATACAGTTACTATTGCATATGATTTGAATTAGTAGTTTTTAAAGTATCGAAAATAAATTTTCATTTCGAAATCGCAAAGTGCCTCTCTTACCTTCACTTCATTTTGAAAAGAAATTTGTTGAGCATTGTTGCTTTGAAAATAATTCAGATTTGCACTTAATTTTCTTATCATCATTCATACATTAAGAAGGCTGAAAACAAATAGATGCATGTGCATTTGCATTTAGACTGCTTGGTTTGATTTAGGACAGTGCATTTAGCATGTGCTTTGTGCTCTTTGTTCGAAGATTCTTAACTTTCTTTCCTTAGTAGCTAGGATTTTCATTGCCAAAAGAAGATTAAACGTTTGTTTATCATCTTAGACTACATTTTAGGAATTGTATACATATCACGCGGTGAACCTGAAAGGAAATTTTTTAAGCAAGATCAAGTTAAAATAAATTTAATGAATCTAATAGTGCTTTGGAACCTAACGCACAACATTTAGAGGTCTAGGCTAGAGACATATTTGGGCGTCGTAAAACCTGGTAACTGTTGTTTTCATTGTTGGTTGGGTGATTCCTCCACTTTGAGATGGAAAGTGCCAGTATGGACTTGTTCTCCCACGTACCGTTGATTATATATTGGGAGACCACAATAGGCTGCATCCTTTATCCTTAGGAAGCCGTGTCTACCACCCTATCGATCACAATGCACTGAACATAGCATTCGGGAAGATTGACTGCCTACCGTAAAATGTATTATGTAGTTTTGTGATTGGTTTGGTAATCCCCTCTACCTAGATCTCCAGAGAAGTCTATTTTTCTCCTTTTCAGACTCCTTAAAAGAAAAGGTCCTCTGAGCACTTGCCACTTCAGGCTCACTAAAAATCGAAGGCGACTAGAGTCATCTTTTGTTTTTTCTTGACTCTTTAAAATTGAAAAAACAAGTTGTGTCAAAGCGTCTAAAATTTATTTTAATCGGAATAACATCACAAATTCCCTCGTTGATCTTTAGGTTGAGAAAAATGGAATCTACCAACCAAGGATTTCCCCTTGGAGGAAATCCTAGTCCCTTCTCCTCTTGGGGAGATGTTGGTGCACCCCATATGGCCACATTGTCACTTCCAGGGTTGATAATGGGTTTTCCTATCTGGCTCTTCTCTACCTCTGTCGTTTAGAATACCATAATTCCTGAACAGTCTAGTAAGCAACTAGATGATATTAGAGTTGCCCACCAACCTTCTACTTCATCTGATTCTCCCTCTCCTCCTTCCTCTTTGCTTGATAAAGCTGGTAAAGCTAAAAATCAAGTAACCGAGAAGAAGAAGAAGCAGAAAGAGAAAAAAGAAAAGAAGAAAAAGGAACCAAAATCGAAAGGGGGCAACTAAGCGTCATCTAGTGAAAATCCTCACACCGCACCATATAAACCTAAATCTCCTTGTGTCATTTGCAATGGAGACCACTATCACCAAGATTGTCCCTGCATCCCTCAGATCTTAAGGGACTGGTCTCCTCATTTGCACAATCTGGTGTTGTCAACCTCTGATGATCATGTTGAAAGCACACCATCAACCAGTGAAAGTGAAGTATTTGGACAGAAAAAGGATCCCAGATTTCCTTGTAAATTGTGTGAAGGCAATCACGTCGTCCACCCTTGTCCCTTCCTTGGTGAAGCTAAAAGAGTTTTGGATGACCGTCCTGCTTCACCGCTACGGCTCCCTCCTCAATATAAACAACTATTGCCAAGTCCACCACTGGTTGAAAATCTGGATGGCCCACCATTGTGGTCGGCCGAAGCATCTATCATTGAAAATGAACCATCTGAATCCATACCAAATGAAAGTTAGAAGGTCGAGATGGTAGTTGACCCGGTCTTGCCTTCAGAGTGTTCATCTTCGAATGATACCGTCACTGAAGAGAAAGAGAATGACACCGTTCAAATTATTTTCATAAACACGGACTCTGATGAACTTGAGGGCAGTCCACCCATTCCTTTATCATAGGAAGGAAGTTCATCAGAGTCACATTCGGCCATCTATTCGGTCCCACCTCCAAGCAACCTAGTCGTTTCCTTCGACTGGAATCTACTAGGCAGACCCTGTTTACCTGCTAGTGCACCATTTCGAATCATTGTACAAGCTCACAGAATGGTCATGGCTAGTACCATCATCCATGAAGGGGCTTCTGTGAGTATCCTTTCCTCAACTGCTTGGAAAGCTCTTGGTTCACCATCGCTTTTGCCTGAAATGAGAAATCTGACAGGCTTTGACAAAGGAACCAATCAACCATTAAGGATCCTTCCAAATGTGCCCATTACTTTGAGAAGGAAAGTCATTCACATGAACGTGATGGTAGTTCAAGGACCCTTGGATTATAATCTACTCCTTGGATGCGACTATATTTATTGCATGGGAGCTGTCGTCTCCTCACTCTTTAGAGTAATGTGTTTTCCGCACGAAGGTAGAATGGTCAAGCTCATAGACCAAATGTCATTCCCTAGTTCACACATCACAAGTAGTTAAATGCCATCCCTAAATGGTCTTTTCACGAGAGGAATGTCTCATCGATCTCCAGTCTATCCACCTGGTGAGCGCGAGTGATTCAAGAGGATATGACTGAAACCCAGTGGGCATGCACCCTGGTCTGTTTTGGCAGGAAAACCTTTGGTAGAGAGTAGGTTTTGACGGAGGATATATGACTAGTCTGACACACTCATCCTCATAGGAAAATGGGATTAGGCTGGAATAAGATACCTTCATCAAAGTTATGTGACTGAAGCATCTCTGCGCCACTCACCTTTGTCTATTTCGGTAGACATCACCAAGGAAGCATTCTGTTTGCTATGTGGATGGAACTTTCATGGTAACCTGGGATTTTTTCACTATACCTGGGGGCATGCAAACCTTTCCACATGCAAGTGAAGAGCGACCATTTATTTTTTAAATTTGTAGGACCTCTAACCCTTTAAACCCATAAGGCTAGTCGTTTCCTAGCTTGCATAAAGAAAGGATCCGGGGAAAAGCTTACAAAAGGTGCAAGCCCCATAAAAAATGGAATCTTGAATGAGACATCCTTATTATACGACTGGCGAGCAACATTACTGTAGGGTTCAAGCTTGTTTAAAAATAAACCCGCAACGAGTAGTTTTAGCGCATAGTTCAAGCTCATTAAAAAATAAACATAAGTCATGAACAAATTTTTCCCAAGAGTTTAAGCTCATTAAAAAAGGAACCGGTAAATAACCATTGTGAATGCCTTATCGCCAGTGTTTGATCCTTGGTCATGTTCTTGCCATCACCTCCACTCTATTTTTAGCTGATCATTCACCTCCATATGATTGTTTACCCTTTCGAGGAACATCTGTGAAGAGTGATCCTATTAGCCATCCTTGTGACACTGCCGTGATTGGAAAATTCCAAACCTTACCTAGAATCAGCTGCTACCCGAAATCATCACTCGTTCCTCGAAAACGAGTCTCCTTTAAGCTCTTTTCAACTGACTCATAAAATATGAAAAGATTGCTGAGTGATTGGCCTCTTCAGCTTGTTAAATTCATCGGAAGTGCCATCCCTCCTCTAGATTTTAATCTTTTTAGACCTGAGGGATTATTACATAAAAGGATCGAGCGCTTGTCTTGTCTGGATCGTTAAAACTATCGCAAATTCATCCATTTCGTATTATTTTACGCTTTTTCGGACTTAAGGGATTACATGAAAAAAAAGAATCTTTGGAGTCTCCTTTCCGTCCCTTTGAGACTCTCTAAAATTGAAAAGGACCGAGTTATTTCTGTCGTTAAACTCATTAAAATTGAATAGCAACAGACTCGTCCAAATGGATGAGAACGAGTTTCATTGTCGCTAGGCTCGCTAAAATATAGCAACAGGTTCGCCCGAAGGGCGGATTATAGAACAAGAATATGTTATCCTCCTCAAGCTTGACAAAAATAAAGAAGTATTGGTCAGCAATGACTGGGGAAAATTGGGAAGAAAACTTGAAAAAGCTTTATTGGTAGCAAGTTGCTCTTGAACATGACACTTTCCTTCCACATCCAAGTCGGGTTGGGTTGTTCCGTTCACTGGTCATCACCATTGGTCTGTTACACCATCCATTTTTGGGGTTAACGCTACCAATCCATCGTCAGTGTCACCGATATGTTCAAGAGAAGTCATTCAGACAATTCGCCTGTGTCTCACCCACTCCAATACACTCATGCTCCATTCTTTCATGACCGCCACCCTGAACCCTGTATCGTCAGATCGTTTTCACCTCCAAAAAAATTTGCTTCGTACCATGTCGTAGATGTGGGATTCATTAAGGCCCTCCTATGATGGGTCACTTCTTGTCGACATCAGCTAATTATCCAAGAAGTTGACCTAGGGACAACCATTTCAGTACTTTGAAGCTTGCATGCCTCAATGGCAAGTTTCTCACTTTCGGTGACATGTTTACATTAATGGCCTTCGACCAAGAGATTTTAAGTGGTGTTCGACGCCAAGACCTTTTTCACACCACACGAATTGTATTGTAGTACCTTGAGGGTCATTGTCATTATTGGTGATTCCTCTCGTGCCTGTTAACAACTTACATCATTGGCCGGTAATCAGGTGATGTCTTTCCATGTTCGACTCCAGAACATTTTTCACATGGATCGACTTGTACTCTGAGTGAAGATTGAACGAGTTTTGAAGACCCCATATCTAGTTTCATCCATCCGGGCTGTGATATATTCAAGAATGTAAAGACATCAAATGTACATCATTTCCAAATAGATGATCATCCAAATCAATGGATAATGAGTCTGAATCATCAGTCTGCCACACAGACGGTTGTCTATCCTATGTACATGAAAAATGAATTTATAAAGCTGAAAATGGGAATGCCCGCCTCAGCTAGATCATGAAAAAATGTTGTCAAGACAATGTATTGTATTGTATCATATTATAGGTCGCCTCCTAGCTTGAAAAAACTTCGAATTCTCATGGTAAAGCATTTCAGCCGACATAAAAGAGATTAACAACCTCATGCTTTAGGGGGCAACTGTTATAGACATTTTTGGGCACTACAACCTCAATTATAAATGTCCATAAACTGAGGGCTCCTAAGTCCCTAAAAGTGTTGCTTCACTGCCTAAAGAAACAAGTTCAGCTGATTACATCATCTCCCAGAAGTTCTCCACTAAAACCTGCTCAGAAATGGTCAAAACTGGACCATATTGAATACCCAGTGTAGAGGGTGCGATGCATATAACCTTCCCAGTGTAAAGGGTGCGATGCATACTAAATGCCCCCTTTGTAGGGTGCGATGGTCAGGAATGGACAAATGGTAGGGACAAATTGCGAGGTGGAAGATCATGGAACCTTCCAGAAGCTTCCCCTCTGACACTTGCCTCTTTGTTTTCAACCAGGGATTTGTAAGAGATCATCATTCTCCAAGTGGAATCAAGAACTATCAGAGAGAGGACACTAATAAAGACCCCAAAAGATGACTCACCCCCCTACAATCATCTATATATGGATCCCTCATCACAGAGATCCAAAGGATGGAATCTTGTATCTTGTAGAGAAGTGCTGCTAGTTTTCTGGTGTAATTTCATAGTGTTGGGTGATCTAAGCTTTACTTGAGGTGAAGAAGGGCTTTCCTGCTAGAGGATGATGTTGGGTCAGAACATATGGTTGTAATCCTCTTGCTACTTTTGACCTTAATAAAATCTATTCAAGTTTTCCTCCATATTCTTGTATGTTTGCATATATATGCATTTGTATGGTTAACACATATCTTGTCCTGTGTTATTTATGAATATAGATCTTTGTTCTTAGATAGTAGTATGTTGCTTGATTCCACATGTGCTCTTTGAAGCTAGGCAAACAAAGAAGAAGCGGCAAAGCTCTATTAGGAAGGAGAGGAATCAAACAAGGAAATCAAGCGCAAGACTAAGGTTGGTCTCATTTTTTCCACTCTTATCTATTTTCATAAAGGAAAGCGAAAGTAGACTTTACTTGTTTGTTTCTAAGATAGCTACTAGTCTTAGTGGGAATAACAACATCTGAGTGGACACTATTCCCGATAACACCTAGGGTCATGCAACCATTTTTATGTAAGTGAAAAACAACCAATTTCATTTTTTAGCTTTTTAGCATTTTTAGCTTTTTAGCTTTTTAGTTTCAACTTCTTAGGTTAGGTGATTGGTCTAACCACCATTCACCTTTGTCTGCAGTGTGCAGATGAAGCAAAGGAAGTGTTTTTTTTTTCTGCTGATAAAACCGTCCTACTTAACCTCAATAGTTCCTTAGTTTTCAGTGTAGTTAGCTCTGTAGTTTGGTCATTTTCAGCTTACATAAAAAGGCAATGAGAAAAGTTTCGCATGTTGCAAGCTTGCTAAAAAATGAACCTACTAATGAGAGACATCTTTAAAACAACTGGCACGGGCAATGTTTCTGCAAGGTTCAAGCTCGTTAAAAAAAAACCTGCCACTGAGCAAGTTTCTTCTGATTCAAGATCATTAAAAAACGAATCCACCTTCAGTAAACAACCTCTGTGATTGCCATGCTATCATCCTTTCAAACCTTGGTTGTGTTCTATCATCACCTCCGTTTTTTTGGCCGATCATATGCTCCCACTTGATTGTTTACCCTTTTGAGGAACAACTATGACGAGTGGTTCTATTAGCCACCCTCCTCACACTGCCATGCTTTGAGAAGTTCCAAACTTACCTAGAACTAGTTGCTACTCAAAAACACCACTCATTCCTAAAAAATGAGTCTCTTTTAAGCTCTTTTTAGACTCGCTAGATATGAAAAGATTGTTGAGCTATTGGCCTTCCCGGCTCGTTAAAGCAAAGGGGAGTGCCATCTCTCTTGTACACTTTAATCTTTTGGAACCTGAGGGATTATCAAACAAAAGATCAAGTGCTTGTCTTTTTCGGCTCGCTAAAGCAATCAAAAAGTCATCCCTTTCATATTATTTTATACTTTTTCAGACTTAAGGGATTATGCTACGAAAAAGGATCACTAGAGTTTCCTTTTCATCCCTTTTCAAACTCTCTAAATATGAAAAGGACTGAGTTGTCTTTGTCGTTAAACTCATTAAAACGATAGCAACATACTTGTCCATCTAGACAAGAACGAGTTTCACTGTTGCTAGGCTCGCTAAAACATAGTGACAGGTTTGCCTGAAGGGAAAATTATGGAACAAGCATATTTTATCCTCCTCAAGCTTGAAAAAAATAAAGAGGTACTGGTCAACCATGACTGGGGAAAAAGGAAGAAAACTTGAAGAAATTTATTGGTAGAAGGTCGCTCTTGAACATGACACTTTCACTCCATCACCATGATTGAGTCAGGTTGGGTTATTCCGTTCACTGGTCATATCACCATTGGTCCTCTGTACCACCCATATTTTGGGTTTATCACTACCAATCCATATCAGTGTCACCGACATGTTCAAGAGAAGTCATCCAAAGAATTCACCACCCAGCTATTGCCTCATCCACTGCAATACCTTCATCTTCCATTTTTCATGACGGCCATTCCTGAACCTTGTATCATCAAATTTTTTTCAACTCCAGAAAATCATTTGATTTGTTTCATGTCATAGATGTGGGATACATCAAGGCCCTCCTTTGACAAGTCACTTATTTTTGACATCAGCTCATTATCCAAGAATTTGACTTAGAAACAACCTTTTCAGAGCTTTGAAGCTTGTATTCCTTATTAGAAAGTTTCTAATTCCGGCAACAGGTATACATCAATGGCCTTCGACCGAGAGATTTTGCGTGGTGTTCAACATCGACTCATATATTCAAACCACGTGAATTATACTGTAGTACATTGAGGGTCATTATCATTATCGGTGATTCCTCTCGCACTTGTTAATAGCTTACATTATTGGCTAGTAATCAAGTGATGTCTTTCCGTGTTTGACTTCAAAACATATTTTGACATGGATCGACTTATACATCAGGCGAATATTGAATGAGTTTTGAAGACCCTAGATCTAGTTTCATCCATCCGAGCTGCGATATATTCAGGAAAATAAAGACATCAAATGTACACAGAAGCTGCACAGATGATCTTCTAAGCTAAGGGATGATGACTCTACACATAAAGAATCACCAGTCTACAACAACAGACGATTATCTGTCCTATGTACGTGAAAATGAATTAATAAAACTGAGCATGGGAATGCGTACCTCAGCTCGATCATGAAAATAATATGATGATGATGTATTGTATTGTATCTTATACAAGTCACCTTTCAGCTCGAATACGTTGGATCCTCATGATAAAGCATTTCACCTGAAATCAAAATATTTATGACCTCATGCTTTAGGGGGAAACTGTTATAGACATATTTGGGCACTTCAATCCCAATCACATATGTCGATAAACCAAGGGCTCTTTGACCCCTAAAAGTGTTGTTTCATACCCTAAAGGATCATGGTCAACTGATTACATCATTTCCCAGAAGTTCCACTTGAAAAAACACTCAGAACTGGCCAAAATTGGACCATACTGACTACTCCATGGTCAAGGTGCGATGCATACTGAAAGAGCCTTTTGTGGGGTGTGATGAGTGAGAATATACAAATGGCAGAGACAGTTTGCTAAGTCAAAACCCCGAGAATCTTCTAGAAACTTCTCATATGACACTTTCCTCTCTGAATTCACCCAGGGATGAGTAAGAGATCAAAGAAATCTCCAAGTGGAACCAAGAACTCTCAGTGGAATGACACTAATCAGAAACCCAGAGCCGATTCACACCCTTGCAAGACATCTATAAACGGATCCCTCATCTGAGAGATCTAGGGGCTGGAATTTTGTATTTTGTAAGGAATTCCTGTTGGTTTCTCTTTGAGAAGAGACATTGTATTGTTGGGGGATCTTGCTTTTCATGAGGTGAAGAGGGCTTTGATGTTGGATCATATAACTGGGTTGTAATCCTATCTTCTACTATTAATAAAGTTATTTGGGTTTTCCTCCATAGAATTGTGTATTTGTTAATCATGTTATTTGTGAATGCAATTGTATGGTCAATGTATTTCTGATTCTGCATTGTTTATAGTATTATAGATCGAGATGCTTTGATGGTGTTTTGTTGCTTTGCCTCTACAGGTATTCTCTAAAGTGGGACAAGTAGGAGAGGAGTGGCAAGCTCTATAAAGGGAGAGAGGAAACAAGCAAGGAGGCAAGTAGAAGATCCAAGTTGGCCCCCTTTGCTTCTCTCTTATCTATCATACATAAATGAAATTGTAATTTACTTTGATTGTTTGTTTATAAGATAGCTACCCGTTTTACTGGGACTATCAGATCAAAAAGACACTAATTTTCCTGGAAACAATATGATCACAAGAGAATAAACTGTACTAAAACTCCATACCACATGGATCCAAGAAAAATAGTTGCAATTCTTATTAATCTCCTGCTAAACTGCTACAAAATGATGTACAATCAAGGTCTGAGCATCTAGCTGAGTCCAACTCTTTACAATGAGAAAGAAGAAGAAGATAGATGCTTTGTTTCAAACTCCTCCCATCCTTAGGGGTTGAATCCCTAAGATGAGGAGCTAATCTAGCCAACACTGAACAAGAAACAGGAATATAGGCATCTTAACAACATGCCTCTAAAAGTGAAAAAATGATTCATTTGAGCTCAAATTGACTTTTAATGTAATGAATCTACCCTCTACTACTAATTATCTATCATATTTACAAGCCAAGTTATCATTTACATCAGTAAAACATCCTCCATGGGAGAAAATCCATGAAAGCATTCAAAAAATAGAAAAATAGTCATCCTCTGCAAGATTTTCCCTACGCGCAGTGCCACTGGCCCAACGTGCAATGCCTCTTTTATGTCCCTTTTGGAGGCTTTCTTGGCATCCAAATTGATCTCATGATATCTAATTGGAAATGTATTCAAGTATACTTTCAAAAAACCTATAATTTCTTCATTTGAAGCTCATTTGACCCCTCAAAAGTTGATTCTCCCAAGACTGCTTATGTGTGTCAGAAAAGTGGCAGAAAGGTCATTTTTAGGGTGTTTTTTGACCTTTTCATGGACCCGTTCTGCCCCAAAAAATTAGAAAATCCATAGGGTGCATGTAATGATTACTATAAATCCAAAAATGTAAGACATTTGTGCATTGGGTGCCCCTAACATAAGCGCAGTGCCAGTGGCGTTGCGTGTTGAGCCAGATTTTCTATGTGTGCAATTTCGAAAATTTGCAAAAAACAAAATCTTCTCCAAACCTAACCAAAATTGGTGAGAAGCACCATCATCAAGCATCTTGAGGATCCAAGGAATATTCAACAAGCAAAATAAGTCTATCCTCCTCTTTTTTTCCCTTTAGAGCCCGCCTTAGCCTGGCTTTCATCTTTTTGACGCTCATGTTGCAAATTTTGTTTCGGGTCTTGTAATGGTAGGCGATGTGCCTGATCATATGGTTATCCCTATTGGCCTTTTGAAAAAGCTTCTCTAGGTGAAAATTGAACCCCTCAAGCCAAGTCTCTCTATCATCCTCAATTTCCTTCTCAATAGGAGACAAAATGACCGGTGCCTCCTTGTCACCTTGTTGTTTTACCTTGTGAAGTTGCAGCTCCATGAGGACCCGCTTGTCACTCAACTTCTTGTTTGCTTGTTCCAAATATGTGATGACATACTTGGAACTCTCCAAATTGTCCATCAACGCTTGGACTTGAGGCTCCTTTTCCTGTATGATCATGTGCTTTATTGTTTCTTCATCCTGAGCCTCTAAGTCAATTATTTCCATGCCATGATGAGTATAACGCTGCTCCAGCTCATCATTCTCTTCCAAATCAAAGTCTCTCTCTTTATCCTCATCATCAAAACTTTCCTCAGGCATCTTTTCCTTCCCTTTGTGCAGTTTCTACACCTTTACCTACAGTGTTGATGAAGAAGGCCAAGCCCCTTCTACATCCTGTGGAGCAAGCATTTTCCTATCAGTTGATGAAGAAGGAAAGGTCCCTTCCACACCTCGTGCAGCAAACACTTTCCTATTAGCTACAAAAAATCTCCTTCTGCTCCTCTGATATGTCATGTAAGTCCCGGGCACCTCAATAGCTCTAAGCTCTTTGGCCTCCTCATTTGTTTTCACCTGAGCACTGCTAGAAGGTCTCCCTGATTCTTGAGACACCGGTGGAGGAATTTGAGGACCCCTGAAGATGTCATGAGAAATAAATGTCTGCCAAGAGATGTTGAGGAGGCTAAGATGATGAAGCACAATCATCTTGATCAGGGAATAATGATAGAGACTACTCATCTTCTGAGGGTATGGATTTTTCCACACAAAATGGGCCATCTTCTCAATATTCCTAAACAAGAAATAAGGGATGTTTAACATCCTCACCCTGGTAAAATGAATGAGAAGCCTAATGTGATAGGTGTACATCCTGGAAAATCTGCCCTCCCAAGTGAAATATTTCATGATGATTTTCATCATGGGGGCATACTTGTCCTCAACTGTGCCATGTACCACTTCTCCCCTACATTCAGAATCTTGGTTGCATCCACAATAATGGAAGGTGAAACTGTAAATGTCACCCCAGCAAGAGTCACCTTGTTGTCCTGAAGATGGGCTAAAAAATGTTTGGTGAACTTAGGGTGGTGTTGAAATCTCTCTACCTACTCAAAGAACTCATAGCACCCTAGATGTCTGAAACAATTGACAACTAACTGAGAGGCCTACAGTTCTTTGAGGTTTGATGGCTCCTCCCTAATAATTCTGCCTCCCTTGTGTGGTTTTCTCTAATGCTAAGGTCTATCTGTGATCCAAAATGGATCTAACATAGACTTCTAAGTCTATGAATTTTCCTCATAGAGGAAAAAAGAAAGTCATTGGATTATTTTGAAAATAGTCTCATTTTGTAGATTATTTCATTCAGAATCCAACACAATTTGAATGGGCGAAAACAGACTCCAGATAAAGGATTTATCGCAAAATGAAGTTTGCCCATTAGCCTTTGAAAAAGGAGGCAAATCCTTATTAAAAGGGGCCTAAGGCTTTATATGCAAATATCACATCGCAATGATTAGGGGCGAAGCAACAGTCCTTAAGGATCCCTGATTAGCGATATCCGACATATCGCAATTGGAGAAAGGCTTACATATGATATCAGAACCCTTGGGTAGGCCAATTAGCAATATGTTGATGTTGCAATGTGTGAAAAATGCAATATGCTGATGAGAGATATGTGATAAGTGGCAATTGGGCGATCGGGCGATCAGAGGAGCAGAGACATAGACCCACACTGATCAGCGATAGTGCCGATGCGGGGGGCTGATAGCGATACACCGATGAGATGGGGCCAATAACGATATGTGATGAACCGATATCGGTGATCGGTGGATCCCCAATATAAAGGGTCATTGACATATGTGATTCTGATTTATGATTATGGCACAAACCTAATAGAGTTATATATGTGATTGCATAAATTTTGAAATCGAGAATTTTGGATTTTCTGTGTATTTTCCATGTATTGGGTTTTTTTGGCCACACACAGTGTGATATGCGACATGTGATGGAAATGCAGAGCTGATAGGATTTGAAGCATGATTACATATTATTTGAAGTCTGGTTAAATGGATAATGATGTGTTTATCATGAATTTCCTGTGTATTATGTTATATTGCTATTTTCGGGATTATGGCAGGGGGAAGGCGAAACGAACGGGTTCCCGTGCCTGCCTGTTCCATTCCAATTGCAAAATGATTCTTTTCGAAAATAGTCGGGGTTCTAGGCATTAGAGAACTGTAACCAAATGGTTACAAATACACAAAGAACAGAATTGACATGGATTCGTGCAGAGGCCGAGCAAAACACAAAAAGCCCATAGAAAGAGGATTCTCGGAGGCTCAGGCAGAGTAATGTTCAGAGGAAGCTCAAAGAAGCTCAGAGAAGCTTGACATAGCCACTAGAGGTTGGAAGGCAAAGCCAAAGTGCCGATAGAGGCATAGCCAACAGAGGTTGGAGGTAGAGCTACAGAGCTAGAGGGCTCAATGGACTTCTACAAGCCATCAATCAGTAATGAAGTCAGAACAACAAAGAGATTGAAATGATCAAGTTGTTGCTGGTGTCTGATGTGTGCTGAAGATAGAAGAAGGAATTCCAGAGGCTGTAAAACAATTCTGAGGGAGTTGGTGCAAGCTAGGATCTCAAGATAGCTCAGAGTGCTGATTGAAGGAATCTAGTCCAGAGAAGCCTAGATATGTCTATAGAGTATGGACAAACAGCGGGATAAGATGGTATTCTAAACCCATAGGTTCAGTTGTAAACCAATGGAGTTAAGTGTGAGATTTGTAAAAGAATTTAAGCCATAATCCCAAAGAGCCTAATCAATTTGATTAGAGCTCAAGGAGACGTAGCCCAAGATATCCGGGTGAACTCCATATTAAGCTTGTTGTCTTAGGGTTTGTTTACTTGTTGCATCTTGTTGCTATGTGTATGATGTTTGTTTGCTGCATTGTTTCATTGTTATATGCTACATATCAGCTTTAAGCAAATAAACTTAAAACAAATAAACAGTTAAAGGCAAACAAAAGCATACACCTATTTCCAGTTCTTTTAATTCCGTAAATTGTCAAGCACAAGCTAGATCTTGGAAATTGTTTAAGCTTTGGAGTGGGAGAGGTTCTTGTAAGCTGACAAGAAGCCTTTAGAGCCCCATTTTTAGATCAGGTGGTATTAGAGCTGGTTATATCAGAGCATCAATTTTGATTAACCACATCTTCAAAGAAGGTGATATCATAGCTGATTATATCGAAGCAAGTTATACCAGAGTATGTAGTATCATGATGCTTTATTGACAGAGCAATCTATTTGCTTGCTTAAATTGAAAGGTGTTCAAATAGTAGCAAGGATTTTTTTGTTTGATTGTTTGTAAACTAACTATTGTTTGAGTTTGCAAAGGTGAGGTGAAAGCTATTAATAGCTAAGTCTAGGAGAGGACAAGAAGGAAGAAGGGCTAAAGGTATTCTTCTTATCCCAATGGACCTCAAAGCAATTCTTTAAGTACAAGAGGTTTGTTGCAAAAGGTTGCTTGAATAAGTTCTTTGTTAATCTTGTCTGAAGTCCTTTTGTTCATTTTGATAATGACTACTTATAAAAGTCAGTCCTCGAATTCTTCTTTCTTCACAAGATTCTTTGATGATGACATGAAGCAAGATTTGTTCACCATGATGGATATGGTGAGAGAAATGTATGAGAATGAAAGGAAGAGCACTAGACTTAGAGAGTTGTTGAATTCCATGAAGGAAGAGAAGCAGTTGTTTTCTAACAAATTGCAAGAAATGGAGAGGCAACTTCATATTGCAAATATGAACCCAAAAAGGATGCATGAGTTGGATACACAACTCCTTGTTGCCAAAGAAGCCTTGGTCAAGTATTAGCTTGAAGAAGAGGTAAACAATTCTTGTTTGTCTTCAAATTCTTCTAAGAATGTTTATGTTCGTTCTTTTGAAAAACATACCAGAGGCATAGGGTCCAAGTTAGTGTTCAAGATGGGCTATGAATGAAAAGGCTTGGGAAAACATGCATAGGGTATTGTTGAGCCAATAAGAGTTGAGGAAAGGCCTAAGTATTTGGGTCTTGGCTATGGACAAGCTTATGGAGAAAGTTCCAAAGTTTCCATGAAGACAATTGAAATAGCTCCAAGAAGGAGTTTCATTTCAAGTCTTCTACCTTAAAAGTGTAAGGATTGTATTCATGGGGAATGCAATTGCTTGAAACATCATTTTCAGGAAGAAGGTGTTCATAAGCATACAATTGAACCAGAGAGTCATGGAAACTCTGAAACCATTGAAGAGGTTGATGGTGTTCCAAAGGGAGCCACTTCTTCATTCAATTCACCTCCTCATGAAGGCAATAAAGGTGAAAGAGAAAGGTATAAATCTGGTTTTAACCATATTCCTTTTGATTATGTTCAGCATGGTAAATTTCCATATAAGTATGGGAAAAGAATTGCATTTTCATTTTGTGGTTTGAATAACCATAACATTTCTATATGTTGGAAGAGAATGGACACATACAATAAAATTTTGAAGGTAAAGAAGAAAAGATCCAAAGGTCCATTAGACAAGGCAAAATCATGCTGTCAAGAAGATGCACATGTGCTGCACTTACTGCCATAAGCAAGGACATATTACTACAAAAATTTGGAATTTGAATCCAATAATGCTTCCACGAAAATTGAAGAATGTGGAAAGAGAGAATGGTAGAAATGGAAAGAAATCCTCCATGAATGATGTGTTTCAAGATGATTCACATGTTGTTGTTGATGTACAGACAAAGGAAGGACCTTTGAAATGGATTGGTAAGAAATGGTTAGAGTTCTTATGTAATTAAGGTTGCATGTCTATTGATATAATACATCTATTTGCATTTCTTTGTTAATGGAATGCAAGTTGCAGGTTTTTACCAAGAAGGTGAATGGAAAAATTTGAGTAGGAGACTCACTTTATTGCTGCAACATTATATTCATTTCAGCTTCGAAATTATAGTGTGCTTAAATGAAAGTTGAAAGGTGAAATGCATGCATAAGCATGATATGAATGAACGCATGCATGTTGATGATTTCCTTGTATTTGAACATGTATGTGTGATTAACTTGAAGGGTTAACTAGTTTGTTGTGAACATGTATGTAATGTTAATGTTGACTTGGAAAAGGTTGATTTGGTCTCCAAGAAGGAGATAATGATGAAGTGCTTCATATTTGAAAAAGAATCCTAAAGTTCTTTTTCTACATGTTTGACTTGAAGGGTCAATTGTTTTACAGGCATGTTTTGTTGGCTTGTTATCTAGTCAATCGTTTGTATGCAGATGTAAAGACATGGAGGTGTTCACAAGATGTGAAATCTGTTTCTTTTGTTGAAGTAGGAGTTTACGCCATCTAGTTGTTGTATGTAATCCTGTTATTTTTAAGAGTTGTTGTTAACAGTACATCGAACAGGTACAAATGAAAATTTTGTGAAGTAGATGTAACTTGACATTGGTTTGAGCCACCTTGGATCAATGATCAAGGCAGAGAAGTGCAAACTACCTTTTGTGACCTTCTCAGTAGGAGTTTTGCAGGAAGTGAAGAAGGAATATAGTTCTTCCTAGGAAGACAAGCACATCTAGGAAGGGAGTGTTCAAAGGCTTTGGTTTAGAGGCACTATGAAAAGCAAGTGTATGGAAGTTGAAAGAAGAGGGTGAGGTATGTTCATTTATTGTTTAGATCAGTATATTAGTCTTTTGGAGTCCAAAAGCTTTTTAGTGGGAAGGCATGATCCAAAATGGATCTAACATTGACTTCCAAGTCTATGAATTTTCGTCATAGAGGAAAAATGAAAGTCATTGGATGATTTTGAAAATAGTCTGATTTCGTAGATTGTTTCATTTTCAATCCAACACAATTTGAACGGGCCAAAACGAACTCCAGATGGAGTTATCGCAAAAAGAATTTTGCCCATTAGCCTTAGAAAAAGGAGGAAAATACTTATTAAAAGTGGCCTAAGGATTTATATGCAAATATGGCATCACAATGATTAAGGGTGGAGAAACTGTCCTTAAGTATCTCTGATTAGCGATCTCTGACATATTGCAATCGAAGAAAGGCTTACATATGATGTCGGAACCCCTGGGTAGGTCGATTGGTGATATGCCAATGTTGCGACATGCGACAAATGTGATATGTAGATGAGAGATATGTGATAAGTGGTGATTAGGTGATTGGAGGAGCAGAGACATAGACCCACACCAATCAGTGATAGCACTGATGCAAGGGGGCCGATAGAGATACGCAAATGTGATGGGGCCAATAGCGATATGCGATGCGCCGATATCGGTGATCGGTGATTGGCGATTGGTGGATCCCCAATATAAAGTGCAGTTGACGTATGAGATTGCAATTTTCGATCAGGGCATAGACCCGACAGAGTTATAGACGTGATTGCATAAATTTTGAAATCCGAAATTTTAGATTTTTTATGTATTTTTCATGTATTGGGTTTTTTTGGCCGTACACAACGCGATATGCGGCATGCGATGGAAAGGTGGACCTAATAGGATTTTATGCATGATTACATATTATTTGAAGTCTGGTTAAATGGATCATGATGTGTTTTTACTGCGTTTCCTGTGCATTCTATTATATTTCTATTTTCGGGATTATGGCAGGGGGAAGGCCAAACAATTGGGTTCCTATGTCTACCAGTTCCTTTCCAATTGCGAACTGATTTTTTTGGGAAACAGTTAGGATTCTAGGCATTAGAGTACTGTAACCAAATGGTTACAAATACATAGAGAACAGAATTGACAGGGATTCACGCAGAGGCTAAGCAAAACAGAGAAAGCACAGAGAAAGAGGATTCTCGCAGGCTCAGGCAGAGTAATGCTCAAAGAAAGCTCAGAGAAGCTTAGAGAAGCTGACATAGCCACCAAAGGTTGGAAAGCAGAGCTAGAGCACTGATAGAGGCATAGCCACCAGAGGTTGGAGGCAGAGCCACAGAGCCAGAGGACTCAATAGACTTCTACAAGTTATGAAGTTGTAATGAAGTCAGAACAACAAAGAGATCAAAATGATCAAGCTATTGTTGGTGTCTGATGTGTGTTGAAGAAAGGAATTCCAGATATTGTAAAAGAATTCTGAGGGAGTTGGTGCAAGCTAGGAGCTCAAGATAGCCCGGAGCACTGATTGAAGGAATCTAGTCCAGAGAAGCATAGATCTGTCTGTAGACCATAGCTAGCTAGTGGGATAAGATGGTATTCTAAACCCATAGGTTCAATTGTAAACCAATGGAGTTAATTCGAAACTTGTAAAAGAATTTAAGCCATAATCCCAAGAGCCTAATCGAGTTTATTAGAGCTTAAGGAGACGTAGCCCAAGATATCTGGGTGAACTCCATATGAAGCTTGATGTCTTATGGTTTGTTTACTTGTTGCATCTTGTTGCTATGTGTATGATGTTTATTTGCTACATTGTTTCACTGTCATATGCTACATATCAGTTTTAAGCAAATAAACAGTTAAAGACAAACACAAGCATACACCTATTTCTAGTTATTTTAATTCTGCAAATTGTCAAGTATAAGCTAGATCTTGGAAATTGTTTAATCTTTGGAGTGGGAGAGGTTCTTCTAAGCTAACAAGAAGCCTTTAGAGCCCCATTTTCAAATCAATCTATCGAACTATCACTGCCTGTGTTTTCCTCCTCCTCATAGTCTCAGTCTTCTCTGTCCATTTTTGTAAGGTTTGAGGCTGTACACTCCAAGAAAAGGGTTAAAGGGAATGAGAAAGAGTGATTTACGAGTAAGGGGATGGGAGATGACCTTATGAGGTATTTGGTAGACTAGAAAATGAAGGGAAGGATATGAATTATGAAAGTGAGGGAAAGGGGTTTGGGCCCTTTTTAAAATATAACTTGTGGTTTAAAGGATGAAGGGGTATAGATGTTATGGAGTGATGTATGGAAGGGATTCAGGGTTTAGTGATAAGTGGTTTGAAAAATAGAGGGGATTAGGGTTTTTAGAATGTCATGGAGGGAGAAACTAGGGTTTCATATTTGGCATGGTAAATTCCTCCAAACCCTTCAATTGCAACTTTAATGATGAGGTTGAGGGAGTGCACTTACTGGTTTGAGAGATGAGAGGGTGCCTTGGGAATTTTTTATGAAGTTTGAGGCCTTTCTAGTCCTTCTCCTCAATGCATAGTGCCAAGTCACAGAAGCACAACACCACCTCTCAATGCGCAGCGTAGTGTAAAATTTCACTGTGGAAACCTTCACATGCACACCGCCAACCTCTCAACACGTAGCACCAACTCACCTGCCTGAAACGCAGAGTGCCACTTCACCACTTCTCCAAACGCATAGCACCAACCTCCAAAAGCACAATGCCACTTCTCCTTTGCCCAAAAATCACTCAACCTTTCCTGTTTTCCTCACTTTTTAACTCCTTGCTTGCCAAATGAGAATGATGAGCTTGAAAATGAAATGTGAGACCTTATATAGGAGTAAATTTTGATTTTTCACCTGAAAAGCCCACTTTATAATGTTTCTTGACCTTTTTCAAAACTTTTTTTTTAATGCTTTTCCTTCTTTGTTTCTTTTCAGGTGGATAATCCTCAACTTGAACTGATTTTTGCAATGTTTCTTTGTCTTGCAACAAGGAGAGATGCTTTGGTGCAGCCAGGATTATTTATTACATAAAGTGACTTAAAATTACATAAGAAATACAAATTAACTAAAATACTTTGTTTTCACCTCAAAAACATGTTTTTGAGATGAAAGTTACATTAGTTTAAAAGATAATTGTATAGTAGCTATGACTTACTATCCATCATACTTGACTTATTTATCTTCCTCATACCCTTGCTTCCCTTTATTTACACTTTTAAACCATGCTCTTTACCTTGGAAATAAAACCCTAAGACCTAATGAAACATTCCCTACGACCTAATGAAAGCATGATTGCAAATTGACCATGAAACCATAACTGAAGAGAACCTGAAGAAGGGTCAGCAAGTATACTCTATGAGAGAGAAATTAGATTTTTTGAAGAGAAGACAAGCACTAGTGGATCAGTTTGACATGACCTAATGAAATGATGTAAAAATTTTCAGTATGAGCCCCATAAAATGAAAATGCAAAGAGAAAATTTGATCCCTGATGGAAGTATGCAGATATTTACACTAATAGGATCATTGTGATAGATCTGTAAGGTTTCAAAGAAATCAAATTATTTTTGTTAGTTTTTTCATAATGCAGAATGTTACAACTATCACAAGATCGAGCATATTGCAATAAATTATTGGACTGGAACATATAGTCCAAATGAACAAAGATTCCAGCAATATCAACAGTCAATGAGAATGGATAATAGGTATGCTTGTGATTTTTATGGTTATTACTATTCATGTCACGTGTTTGGCCATATCGAAATAGATTGTAGGTCTAACCATTGGAGGAGAGATACATTTCATGAAAGGTTTAGATCTCGATTGAGTATAAAAATATTTGATACTCTTGTCCATGTGGATTTCTATATTTTCCATAGATTTGGCCATATGGAAAGATATTGTTTCTTGCCTCGTTACTCAAGGAAAAATCATCAAAAGCAACAAAAACAAAGAGGATCTAGCACAACAACAATGAAGTGATAAAGGAAGCAAGTGAAGAAGGATAAGTAGTAGCCCAAAGCCGTGTGGAAGAAGGAGAAAAAATGCTTCAACCACTGAAGAGAATTCCCTCTTGCAGTCCATGATTATTCATGCATACTTATAGAGAACTACAAAATTCATGAGAGGTGCACAACCTCAGGGGAGAATTTGGTCGCTTGATGTGTAAGAGATTACAACTATATTTGATGAGTTCATTTCAGTCTCATGCATATTCATGTTGAAAACATCAACCTGTCTATTGGAGGCATATTTAGCTCAGGGGGAGCTTTGCATGGTATGAGATTGGCATGTGATATTTGGCATATTTTTCATTATTTTCACAAAGTTATTTGTGGCAATTTTATATGTGTTTTCATGAGTGAAAAAAAGATAAAAATAATTCAACCATGTATATGCCCTTGTTTCCACTAATAGGTGGTAGAAAGGATGTGCAACCATGTTGGGCATGAGAAAGCCCAAGGGCAGTTTTGGGGCTAGAAGCCCATATTTTGGTCAAATTTTGTAATCCAAGTGTAAAGACTTTGCATTTTTTGGTCGCAGAGCATGTAGGTGTTAAACAATCATAGGGTTGTTCGCCCTTATTTTGGAAATGTAATGTCAGCTGTAAAAGATCTACCCATGGTTCGCGGACCATGGGATTGTACAAAAAGAGCTAAGCTCTAAGTAGATAGAGAGATCTAACATGTACGTAGGTGATAACTCTAAGAATAAGTCTAAGTTCGGGTTGTAGCATAGGTAGAGGCTTTGCAACTGAGTGCGCAGAGGCTTAGAAGTCCGCAGCTGAGTGTGCGGACCCCTGTAGCTGATTGCACAGGGCGGGTCGAGTCTCTAATCATTTAGAATTATTAATAAAAGAGAAGTATTCTACAATTTCTGCGTCTTTCTTTCCTGTTATGCATCTTGTTATGTTGGGTATGAATTCCACTTATAATGCTTATATGATGCGTGAATGTATGTAAATGTGTTGGTTAAGTGAATGCAAGTAAGAACATTTTCTTACACAAAGCTAACTAAGATTGGTTAATAAGATAAGTAAGACACTTAGCCTAGTTTGGGAGATATTGTAGATCACTACCTTGGCAGTGCGAAAGTACTTGAGTTGTGGGTTAGGGCTGTGCGAAAGCCAATTGTACCCTTTCGCAAAGGTATTGAATGGTGGAACAGAGCGGTAAGCAGCCTGCACGAAGGCAGGTATAACCGGAATAAGTCGACATCACAACCATCTCAAGGGTGCAGAAACTTGGTTCTAGCATCCCCCCATACTACTTCTAGTGAGACTTCAGTCCACTCTCTGCGGGCTGATGCCGAAAGGGCCAGTAGTGTAGGGATTTGTTTGGCTAACTAGCATTGAAACTGGGTCAGGCCCCCTTAAGCCAACAAATGGTTCCGTTGCAGGGACCCGAATCTACATAAGATATGTGTGATTTCGTATCACTAAAATCCAACTAAGAAAGAAATCAAAAGCTAGTTGGACAAAAGGATTCATGAGTTCACGACATAAGAAAATAGAAACCTGTGACTATCAAAAGAACAGTGGTTGGATAGATACTTGTATACAGAGATCCACAAAATCTTTTTCACCTCCTTTCCTACTAAGATATACGAGTGGATCATGAAGCTAGCAGATAGCCAAGGAAGGTGGAAACTTGACGATCCTATTGTGTGGACCCCAGAGCTAGTGCGAAAGTTGGAAGCATCAGAGGATAAGATCGCCCGTGATGTCGACCATTGACTCGATCACATTGTAGGAGGATTTGTTACTGAGTTCGTAGTTGGCACCTCAGTCAGCTATAGCGAGCTGGAGTGACGCTTTTTCAAAGGACCACAAGGTAACTACGTAAAATATTTGAATACTTGGATTAAAATGTTGTTGTGAGAAAAATGAATTATGCAGTTACCTTGATGTTCAGGACTACGCGAATTGGAAAATGTTACAGAAGCGATGGAAATAAGGGTCTAGAGTACAACCCCTTTATTTCACCTCCACAAAAAGACGAAGAAGGAATAACGAAGGTTTCTTCGTGAAGCGCTATTTAGTTAATAAGACAAGGATTCCCATGAATACCACCTCCACCCATGCCACCTCCTACTTCACCACCATGACCTCCAACTTCACGCGTACCACCTCCACCTCCAGTGTAGTTCAGTATGGCAAACAGAGTGAAGTTTCCTTTTTTCAAAGGCTTGGGAAATGAAGACCTGAACCAATTCTGGTTCATTATGAGGATTGTATGGGAAGCTCAAGGTGTTACAGACGATCACATAAAGAAGGTGACATTGGTTAGTGCTATGCAAGATCACACACTAACCTGGTATATTAAGTACTCTAATGATAACCTGAATGCTAGAGTAGCAGACATCCAAGCAACACTAAATAGGGAATTTAGGAGGCCTAAATATGAGGCACAGTCAATTGTGGGCTTCAAAGAGATCGCAATATGACTAGGTGAGACACCTTGGGAACTAGATAAGATGTTGAAATGTACAATCTGTGAAGCCAACATGTATTTGATAGATGGACAACATTGTGAGTGGTTCATGGCTTCACTACTACCCCACTTAAGGAGTGCATTGTCATAGCAGAAGATAAACACTCAGGTAGAGGCATTGGATATTTCCATGAGACTACATGAGACTCTGATGCAAGATCCAAATCTAGGATTTCAATAGATCCACATGCAGCTACAGAATCTATGCCTTGAGATGGAAAGTCTGAAGTAGGCCTGAACGGTTAGGCTAGAGGTACGAGAGGAGGTATGGTGCTTG
Organism: Pinus taeda; assembly: GCA_000404065.3. Classification (NCBI taxonomy): domain Eukaryota; kingdom Viridiplantae; phylum Streptophyta; class Pinopsida; order Pinales; family Pinaceae; genus Pinus; species Pinus taeda. The sequence goes on along the minus strand of APFE031502280.1, from coordinate 67,054 downwards.
AAATGCAAGAGTTAGGGTCATGACAAAGACCATTTCCTAGCCTTTACAAATTACCTTGCAGGAGGAGGACCGATGCCTTTAAGGTCAAAAGCTCAAGTAGGACCTAGCGCGGTGCTTTCTTTATGGTGTGCTATCTATCAGATAGCTGAAAACATGCCACGGATTACTATCACTTGTTGCAGAGGTATGTGCAAGCACCGCAACAATTGTTGTGCAACTTTTGTAGGTCGGTAGGACATGATGAGCATACTTGCAGGAGCTATGAGTTGATGATGGATAGAACTCCTACCTATAGGGTTCAGGTTGAAACATGGCCCCTTGACCATAATGCAGGGATGGCACAGATAGGATTTCAGGGGCGCAAACAAGGTCGAGGTGGAGGAGGACCTGGAAGAGGTATAAGATAGTTGATTTGCTACAATTGTGGAGGACCAAGACACTATACTCATGATTGCACTAATCCAACACATCTGTCGTGCAAGGATTGCACGCTGTTTGATCATGAAACAAAAGATTGTCCTACACTAATAGCTAGGATACATGACAAAGGAGCACTACCGCCTCCCCCGACTGAGAACCTACATATAATGAGGTCTGAGCCATGCGAGGAAGATCCGAACGTAAATATAATGCTCCAATGTGGAGTCGTGATGAGAGATGACAAGGGGAAACAACCAGACAATAGTACTTGGGTTCACAAAGCCCCGGCAAAAGAGGCTGAGTTTGATTTGGAGCACGCTTGTGAAGCATTCATGGAATCTAAGAAGAGCTTCATTGAGGGCTCCACTTCAGGAAGCAAGGATAAGCTTGAGCCAAAGATGGACACCTCTATGCTCACAACTTTCTTGGAAACTTGTATGAAGTTACTGCATGACAGTAAGGCTATGAAAGGGTTACAAGAACTCATCAATAGATGTGCTAGGACCGCGCCAGGTGAATTGCATGTAGTCCAAAAGATTGGTAAGCATAAGACAAGGATTGGGCATGAAATGATACTTACAACACAGCTTAGAGAATACGAAATGGATCAAGTCATTTTGGATTTTGGGTTAGATGCGAATGTTCTACCGAATAAGACTTGGGAGCGAATAGGGAGATGTACCATCCAATGGTCTCTGATTCAGCTAAGGATGGCGAATCAACAAAAAATCATCCCCATGGGTTAGCTGCAGGGGGTGACCGTGGATATTGAGGGAGCGAGCACACTGGCAGATTTTGAAGTAATAAAGATTGTGGATGATAGCAATCCCTACCCTATGCTCCTAGGAATTGACTGGGCTACTGATATGAATGGGGCGATCAATTTGAAGAAGCGAAAGATGATCTTTGAGAATAAGTCATTGCACATAATAATACCCATCGATCCTACTCAGGGATCACGTTATACAGAACCAGTCCGTGATTATGAGAGTGATGATGATATGGACTACATCTATAAGATAATGGTGCGAGACCAAGACTGGGTAAATCCCACCATGGATGGACAAATTACATGGGATTGCAAGAGTTCTTGCACTTCAGATTCCAATGAAGAAATAAAATGCTGGTATAATCGGTTACACGAAGTAACTACGCTAAATTGCAACATGATGACCTGGTGGCTACACTATGTGTCATCAAAGGTAGGAACTCTCCCTAATTATGATGGATTGAATGAGGTAGATATCTTTTTGGATGCATTGAAAGGGAGGTTCCACAAAAGCAATGCTTCCAAGCCTTTAACTGGGCACTATGCGCTACACCCGCAAGATGGTGGGGTACGCATAAGGGAAGCCTTGATGATTGGCGTGAATGTAGGAGGATGATAAGAGCACAAATTGGGAAGCTTAAGATGTGATTGACAAACAAGTACGATGGATAGAATGATCCACATGCGCATCTTGCCAAATGGACAGAAGCTTATGGAGAAAAGCCCCAACCTGAGTGGGTGCACCTATTCTATCACACCCTGGATGTTATCCCAATGAATTGTTATATAGAAATAGAGCTCCACCATGGGACATGTGAATGGGATATCCTACGTGAAGGATTCATGATGACATTTATTTTTGAAGATGGGTTTGATAGTATTGATTAAGTGCTACAAGAGGTGAAAGCAGCCATATTTCAAATACCGCATGATCCTTTTGATCCAGGTGGATATTGGTGGCCACCCGCTAATTCCACTTGGATCCCCTCTAGTGCTTCTTTCAGGTTTTTCAGTTTCCTTAATTATAGCACAATTTACTATTTTTAACAGTTTTTCAAGTCCTAAACTTCCGGAGCCGTTTTGAGGCCCTAAACGACTTTTTTTGGGAAATCTATCGCTAGCAGTTTTTTTGTCTAAAAATCATCTTTACTGTCGTAGTCCTGAGAGAGATCTTTCCAATGGGCTATAATGCGAGTCAAACGGAGATAATACGACCAATTCGTGACCCCGAGAAGTTGATGTACCAACTTACCCAAAAACGGGGCCCACAATTTGGCGTTTCATCTTCTAGGGTTAGGTTTTGGAATGTGAATGGTTTTCCATTGTTTCTCAACAAAAAATAGGCCTTTGAGCCTCATTGTAACATAGTTTAGACACATGTAGCCACACATCTCTTCTTAGAGATAAGCTACCATCGCCCTAGCTAGTTTATTTCCATTTATGGTTGTAAGCATATTTCAGTATTTTCTGTTAATGAAATGAAGTATTATTTCCGCAACATCTTTGTGTATATGGTTATCTCTGTAATTTGTTGCGTTCTTGTTTAAGTTTGGATCACCTTTAGACATGATTTAGCCTGAATGGGCTACTCAGCTGAGCTGTGCACTAGAATGTTATAATGTAATTGTTGAAGAGGAAGACGAAGATCTGCGGAAGATTAACATTCCAAAAACAGAAGGCCACCATGAGGTTCAAGGACCACAGATTGTGAACCCTGATATAACCACTCCAGTGAGAAGTAAACAAGTGAACATTGGTATGGAGGCAGAACCCAAATTCACGAAGATTGGAGACTACTGGGATGACGCAACGATGGATAAGGTCGTTGAATTATTCTGTGAATATTAAGACTTATTCCCTACCAAGTATACATATTTGAAAGGAATAATAAGAGATCTAGGAGTGATGAAGATCATGTTAAAGCCTGACGCAAAGCCAGTTAAGCAGAGGCCTTACCGCCTGAATTAGAAATACAAGGAGAAGGTCCGCTTAGAGCTAGACATAATGCTAACAATAGGCATCATTGAGCCTATGGAGGAATCCAATTGGGTAAGCCCAATGGTGGTGCAAGAGAAGATGCAGAAGGATGAGATAAGGATATGTGTGGATCTCAAAAAATAGACTGACGCTTGTGTGCACAATCCTTTCCTGACTCCATTCATGGATGAAATGTCGGACAATCTAGGTGACCAGGAAGTGTATTCCTCGCTGATGGGTTCTCTAGGTACCACCAAATCAAAATTGCGCCAGAGGATAGGAGTAAGACAACCTTCGTGACTGAGTGGGGTTGCTTCCAATACACTGTAATGCCATTTGGTTTGAAGAATGGGCATGCTATCTTTTCACGCATGGTTGTCGCGACATTCAAGGAATTTATTCATAAGTTCCTAGAGGTCTGTTTTGATGACCGGACTGTATGTTGGCTGGTTAAGCAACATGTATCAAGCTTGTGCTTGATGCTAGATACCTGTTGAAGATACCAGATCACACTTAACCTCAAGAAGTGTCGGTTTTGCATTCCTTTTGGGAACCTATTGGGGCATGTGATTTGCATATAAGGGCTAATGGTAGACCCCATGAAGATCGCGGTGATTCTAAACTTGGAAGCACTGACGAGTGTGAAATAGCTACGCACTACTTTGGGACATACAAGATATTACAAAATTTTTATCAGAGGCTATGCATAGATCACCGCACCAATGGAAAATTTGTTGAAGAAGGATGTATCATTCTGCTGGAATGATGACTGTAAGAAAAGCCTAGATATATTGAAAGAAAAGATGGTTACCGCACCAATTCTAGTTTTCTCGGTCTGGAAGAAAGAGTTTCATGTACATGTCGACGCATCATGTATAGAATTAGGGGTAGCACTAACACAGGATGCCGGAGAAGGCTTGGACCACCCTATCGCATTCGTAAGCTGCAGATTATCCAAAGGAGAGAAGAACTATTCCACCACTGAACACGAGGGGCTAGCTATGGTGTATGCACTCCAGAAGTATCGACACTACTTGTGAGGAGGCCACTTTAAGATGTATATAGATCACTCTGCGATGAAGTACCTAGTCAATAAGCCTGGGTTGGGGGGGAAAATTTTTAGATGGATCTTATTGTTCCAAGAGTATGTTTTGAAGTTGTTGTGAAGCCTGGACGATTGAATGCGGGACCAGACCATCTGTCACAGATCGAAATAGGGGAGGAACCTACTAACTTGTAAGAATGATTGTTGGATGCTCAGCTATTTGTAGTGCGTGTCACGGATGGTCATTTCAAGGATATAATAGACTTCCTAACAACAGGAACTACACTAGAAGGATATTTTGTCCAGTAAAAGAAGGAACTAGTGGTGCACGTGACAAATTTCTCTGTCATTGTTGGGCATCTATACAAGATGAGGATTGATGAGATACTGTGAAGGTATGTACCTAAGTTCAAACAAAGCAGCATCCTCATGGATGTTCATGGGGGCACCGCGAGAGGAAATTATGCAGGGAGAGAAACCACACACAAGATTCTACACATCAGGTTGTCGTGGCCAACCATTCATCAAATATTCAAAAGCATATTGCAAGGCATGTGATGTATGTCAAAGAACAGGTAGGCCACCGCCGAGGGATGAAATTACTTTGAATCCACAAATGACGTTGCAACCCTTTGAAAATTGGGAAATATATTTTGTAGGACCCATTGAGCCATAAGGGAAGACAAGAGAAAGGTACATTATCACTGCGATGGAGTATTTGACTCGTTGGGTAGAAGTGCAATTAGTAAAGGATTGCATGGGTGTGACAGTAGTGAAGTTTCTATTTAAGCATGTACTGACACGATTTGGATGTCCAAATATTTTGATGAGTGATCGGGGTACTTACTTTCTGAATGAAACGATTAGCACTTTGGCAAATGAAATTTAGGTATATCACCGTAAGAGTACTCCTGATCAGCCACAGGCTAATGGGATAGTGGAGGCATTCAACAAAGTGCTTGAAAACGCACTGACCAAGGCTTCAATGCTCAGCGAAGTGATTGGGACCTACACATACCTACAGTGCTATGGGCTTATCGGATGATTTGCATGAAGTTAACAAGACAAACCCCTTTTAGGCTTATTTATGGTGTTGAAGCTGTAATGCTTGTGGAATACATTGTGCCTAGTCTGCGCATAGTAGTGCTCATAAGTATGACAGATCGCAGAGCCTTGGAAGAGAGGCTCACGCAGTTGGATGAGCTTGAAGAAGAGAGATTTTTTGGTTGGATTTCATCAACAGGTCCAAAAGCAGCATGAAAACACATGGAATGACTAACATATTAAGTTTCACACCTTTAAGGTGAATGACTTGGTGTTGTTGTATGACAGTAAGTTTGATAAATTTCCAGGGAAATTCAGAATGCATTGGCTGGGGCCCTATGTTATTAAGGAGATTATCGATAGTGGCATGGTCCAGTTGGTTAAGTTAAATTGAGATCCCTTCCTAGGAGAGGTGAATGGCAGTTGATTGAAGCCATACACAGGTGGCCCAGCCATCTAACTATGCGATAGAAGCATAGTATTAGCACTCTAGGCAACTGAAAGGGGGCACAAGACTATAAACTACACTACTTGGGTTGGGAAGCTGTGCATTTTTTAGGATTGCACGAAGTAGCAAAGTGTCACAGGGTCTGCAACAACGCATAGGCAACTGCGTTACTCATGGAAATAGTGTGCAGGTCTACCAAAAAGTGACCGTTAAAGTCACTGTTCACGATTTGATGGTCGGTTTGTGGCCATATGGAGTGGGCGACAGGCATTTAAGGCGAACTTTATGGATTAGATTCTTGAAAATATTTTGCCAATCTAACATTAATGGGCCGAATTTAGGGGGAATGATTGGATTTGAATTTCACAGGTGGCTGTCCCACGAAAAACACTTAGCATTTTGAAAATTCAGTTGTTGCACTATTAGGTGTGTATGGACCTTACGAATTTTGAGGGTTTGAGAGCAAGTTCAACGTTTGAGAGATTTCCAAAAGAAATGCAGGACCTCCTGAATAGAATGATGTCAACACCCAAGGAAGCCACACAAAAAATTGTGGTAGTAGAAGCCCGGAGAGTGTTGGAGTGATAGTAGAATTCCCTAAATCACCCAGAACACCAAGACCAAAGAAAGATAAGTAGACTATGATCCTGGTGTGCATCTCACCAAGAAACCCACAGAGGAAGAAGCTCACTTTGTAGGAAAAGGGGAAGGACATTAACTGGGAGGCTGGAAATATAAGTTGAAATGTAGGGTGCAGACCCTATTACTAGGCTAGACGAATATGTTATGCCACGCAAGGGCAAAGCCAAGGTGTCAAAGGACATAGACAAGAGAAAGAGCTCCCTGCAAACTTTGTTGCTCCCAAATGACATTTTTTTTTAGGGGTCGCACTTAGGGCGGGTTCTTGTACTAAAGTTTGAAGATTATGGCCTTGCAGATCATGAGAAATTCCTACATTTAGTGACTCAACAACTAATGCACTAATGGATCAAGGGTTTAGAGAAAGTCGGGTTGCTCAACCTACTCTGGGTGTCACATTACCACTATGCCCCCATGACCGTCTTCGTCATCAGGAAGCTACTCTGCTTGGTGCATGATGGGTGTTTATGGCTAGAGGAGCCCATTCCCATCATAGAACACTTGATTCACTAGATCACATGGCTGCCTTACTCACGGGAGGATCTAGCCAATATATCAGAAGGAAAAGGTGGTGAGTTAGCCCTCGCAGAAGCTATGAAAAAGAAGTTCAAGTTGGAGAAGAAGAAGCAGGGATATGCCATCTATAGTATTAACAACCCTATAGTAAAGATATAAACACAAATATTAGCAGGGAAGGTGATGTGGAAGTGCCGCACGAATGAGGTGCCCGCACCTATGATTGCAATAGCGGCCCAATGCATTGAGGGAGTCCAGTTCAACGGGTGACTTTTCTATATGGTGAGTTTCTTGCGAACTTTCACGAGGCACAGGAGTAGTGTATGACATTTCACTATGCATGGCTCCTGTTGTCGATCGTACTGGTGGCATGGGAGCTGCCAGAAGACAACCAATTCCCTTTGGTCGTGCTGGACCTTGTAGATGCAGCGAGGTATGCTTCACTATGGGTGACCAAGGATGCATAACGCATGAAGAAAGCATGATATTTTGGATCTTCATGGAGATGAGTATCCCGATGGAGATCAATCACAAGCTGTGGTTGTTGCCCATAGTCTACGCTAGTTTGCAGAGCTTTGTAGAGTTCAAAGCAGATTTCCACCATGTATTTATTAGGGTGCGGAAGGACCCTGTAAAGACATGGCATAACTTACCATATCTGGCGACTGATAATGTTATTTTTGTAGTCCTCGAGTCTTGGCTGCCGAAGTGGTGCGCTCCAGCAGGCTCCACGGTGGAAACAGAAAAGTCTATCATGCAATGTAAGAAGGAAGAGACAAAGTTCTGAATGGCACAACTGGCTGAGAAGTGTAGAAAGGAGGAAGTGGAAGCTAAGGACCAAGTAGCGCGTGATGCTATGAAATTGGCCAAACAGTAGAAGATAGGGGGAGAAGAGCGTGAAGGACAAGAATCACCTTCGCCTAGGACTGAAGTAGAAATAGAGGAGCCAACAGAACAAGGTGGCATGGACCCACAAATGAAATCCACCCAACTCAAGCATTTGTGACCACAAGAGAATAAAGTGTTGCAGAAGAAAACCAAGGCTTCAAAGACATCCTTTGACCCAATCACCCTCACTGAGGAGGATTTTCACAATATCGGAGAAATGGTGAGGGATGTCATCATGGAGGCCCTCCAACAATTCAAGGACCAACAATAGTTTATATTGGGGGCTCTCCAGATAGAGGTGTAGGAGTTGCGGGTTCGCACTCTAGAGGCTAGCACAATGTCCACCAGCCTTGTGATCAACACTTCAGCTGCCAAGGAGATGTTGTGCACCAAGGTGATCACACGATTGTGCTACCAGATGGGGCACTTAATATAGAGAATGAAGCCAACAGGACCACGGTCAGCAGTCTGAAAGCGGTGGGATTGAAAATGGCCACACTCCCTCGAGAGATAGTCTATCTCTTGTAGGATGGAGTCACTACCGAACTTAGGGTCTGGGAGGGTCACGCTCTGCAAGTGATGAGTGAGCAGTGCATCAATATCGAGTAGTTGGGCCTACAATGCAATGAGGCAATAGAAAATAACAAGAAAATCATGCAGATAGTGGAGGAAGCCTGCTGAATGGTCCCAGAGTTATACATTCAGGCAGAAGAACCAGTTGAGGCACACGTCCATAAGTTGGCCACAGGGGTGCATGACACTCCAAAAAAGATGGCTAGGATTTAGCTGGAGTTGAACCTACAGATCACAGAATCACAGTTGATGGATCAGCCTTCAACCCTACAAGAAGTTAGGGAACATTGTACCACCACTATTACAACAACCTTAGTGGCGGTTAATAGTGCAGTGGCAAACTGGATGCACCTTTTTGAACAGTCATTCAAGGTCCTGACCACCCTGAAGGAGGACTCGAATGTAGAGTGACTAGAGACAGAGGCACATGAGCTACAAGACAGGTTTGACAAGGTCAAAGGGACCACATAGAAAGTCACCCTTAGACAGAGGCTTGCACAGTTATAGGAGGCAAAGGCACTTAAGGAACAGGTGGATGCTGCTCGGCACAAAGAAACGGTCCTAAAGCCATGCCTATAGCCATGGATAGATGAGGCATATACAATCACATCTTCCACTGAAAGAAATCTCACAACATTTTAGGCAACTTAGCATAAGATTCAGGGAAGAATTTTAGTGGTAGTCACTGAGCAGCGAGTGGAGGAAGTCTAGCAGGTGGCTTCTCAGTGCACTGCCAAGATTGTGGTTATGCAGACAGAGTTGGGAGGTCTTCATACTAAGATCTCCACACCTACAAAGTGACTCAAGGGTGAGTCACGATGTTTGTGTTAGGGGCCTGTTCGGTGCAGGATCCCCCAAGGGTAGTTTTGGGGCTAAAAGCCCATATTTTGTAATCCAAGTGTAAAGAACTCAAATTTTATGGTCATGGAGCATGTAGGTGTTAAAGAGTCATAGGGTTGTCCACCCTTATTTTTTAAATGTAATGTCGGCTATAAAAGATCTACCCATGGTCTGCAGACCATGGGATTGTATAAAAAGATCTAAGATCTAAGTAGATAGAGAGATTGAACATGTAAGTAAGTGATAACTCTAAGTAGAAGTCTAAGTTTGGGTTGTAGTGTAGGTAGAGGCTCTACATCTAAGTGCGCAGAGGCTTAGCAGTCCGCAGCTAAGTGCGCATACCCCTATAACGGAGTATGGAGGGAGGGTCAAGTCTGTAATCATCTAGAATTATCAATAAAAGAGAAGTATTCTACAATTTCTGCGTCCTTATTTCCTGTTATGCATCTTGTTACATTGGGTATGAATTCCACTTATAATGCTTATATGATGTGCGAATGTATATAGATGTGTTGGTTAAGTGAACGTAAGTAAGAACATCTGTTTTGCGCAAAGATAACTAAGATTGGTTAATAAGATAAGTAAGACAATTAGCCATTTTGGGAGATATCACAGACCGCTGCCTTAACAACACAAAAGTCATTGACCCACAGGTTAGGGCTATGTGAAAGCCAATTGTACCCTTTCATGAAGGTATTGAAGAGTGGAATAAAGGGCTAAGCAACCTACACGAAGGTAGGTATAGCCCGAATAAACCGACATCACAACCATCTCAAGGGTGCGGAAACTTGGTTACAGCATCCCCCCATATTGCTTCGAGTGAGACTTCAGTCTGCACTCCGCGGGCTGATGCCGAAAGGGCCAGTAGTGTAGGGATTTGTTTGGCTATCTAACACTGAACCTAGGGTAGGTCACCTCAAGCCAACAAGAAATGCATCGATTATGATCATTACTCCGGATGTATTAAGATGATATGTGACATGGACCAACCATGTATGAGTTGTTGTATGACGATTACTACAGCCATGTATTTGATATGTTTTCATCATTATGTATTGGTTTAGAGTCCATTCAATAAATATTAAGTCCCTTGTATGAGTATCATGAGTCTATGTTGCGGCCAGATGTATGCGGTAATGATGATTAGGGAAAATTTTAAGGATGGAATTTTTTTTTCGAAGTTTAAAAACATTGGTGAATCTCATTAGTCCTTAATATCAAAACCAATTTTCTTCAAGAATGGGTGTCAATAGAAACTACAATCGGATGGATGATAGTCGCAGGAATTTCTTCAATGGCCAATGTTTCTCTTGCCATAACTTTGGTCACAAAGCAGCTCAATGTGTTGCCTATAAAACAATCATGACTAGAGAAGCTCAAAAACAAAGAAGTATGCCTGGGATTACGAAAAGGACCTAAAACAACTTTTCGGCGCTTGAAAATGAAATTGAATGTTCTATTTGTAATAACTTCGATCATGAAGATTCTGAATGCAGGAGCAGTTTTCGGCAGATAAAGGAACAAACCTCAAGCACCAGAACATGGAGAATAAAGGAACCACAACCAGAAAGATGTGGGATAGCTTTTTATGCAGAAGGATAGGAAAATCTATGGTACATCGACAGTGGATGTTTGAAGCATATGACAGGTGATAAAGAAAAACTTGAATCATATATTGCTTTAGAAAAGGGAAAGAAAGTTTCTT
>APFE031502280.1:11405-54166 GCA_000404065.3 Pinus taeda | reverse complement strand
TCAGGGAACAAGTGCTTGAACAAAAGGTCAAGTTGGAGTATGTTCCTTCTAAGGAACAAGTTGTTGATATACTCACCAAACCATTGCCCAAGGAGACCTTTGAATACCTCAGGCAAAAGCTTGGGGTTGTTGATGCATCATCTTGTTGTTGAATCTCATCTATTTCAGAGATTTTTGGTTGTACGCAAGTTTCATATGGGGTATACGCGTACATTTGTTGGGTTTCGGATTGGTCAAAGATCGAATGGAACAAGTTCAGGGGGAGCATATAATGCATTTTTGCCATTATGGTAGAAGATCTTCATGCTGATATGAATATTGCTACAATATGTCTCTATCGGTCATTTATGGTGTTTGGTGGACTGTGGTTCTTCGTGCAGATATTTCTTTTCTTTTACAGATCTGGGGGAGCATGATCAGCAAAGCAAAGAACTAAGCATGTTCTCAAGGGGAGCATAACCCTTTGCAGTTGATGTCAAAGGGGGAGAATGAAATTGAGGATCTTGAGGTTGCCATCAAGTCCAAAGGGGGAGATTGTTGGCATTATGATTCTGGTTTGGCTCTATGGTACAGGTGTTGTACTTGATGGAAACTCACTCAAGTGGCAAAACTCTGTTCAGGCTCTCAAAATAATGGAAAATAAGAGGTTCGCAGGTGCATCATTCAAAAGGTGCAGACCCGCAGGTTCATCGTCCATGAAGTGTGCTCATACCCGCAGGTTTTCCGTTTAGAAGGTGCAGACCCCAGTTTCACTCTCTCCAATGCAGAAAAGCGCGTGCACGTGGGAATATTTATTAATATTCCATGGTATTTAGCCTGACATATTTGATCCTATGGTTTTGGTTCGTGGTTTTGCATCTACAAATATTGATCCAAGGTATTGGGTTCATTTTATTGTGTTATTATGGTTTTGGACCGTGGTATTATGAAAGGTTTGCCTATAAAAAGGAAAGGAGATCTCTTGGCCACACACTTGTGAAATTTGAATATCTTAAGATCTGAAATTTTGGGTGATTGGTTTTTAAAGCTAGATCTAAATGAAGGAGAAAACTTAAGGCGAATCTATTGATAAGTCGTGATCTCTTGGGCGCATGCACAGATCTGTGGATCTGACTAACTGTGGCACATTGGAGGTTTGTTAATTTGGCCCTAATCAAAGGTTTACAGGTGATCCACGGCGTAAGTGTGGAAGTACGCAGCGCAGTAGAAATCGCAGTGCGAGGGTATGCAGCGCAGTAGAAATCACAGTGCGAGGGTACGCAGTTCAGAATAAGGCACAGTGCGGGGTATGCAGTGAAGAAGAGGGTGCAGTGCGTGGGCTACGTAGAGAATCAGAAGGCAAAGTGCGAGGTATGCAGCACAAAAGAAGACACAGTGTGGAGGTACGCTGTCAGACAGACAGTACAAGTGCGTATCTGAGCAAAAGTATGCAGAGCACAAGAAAGATCAGGTGCGGATCTGCGCAGTCTAGACACAGAAGAGCTATGGATATCTGCAGGTTTATATTGGTCAAGTTGCAGACTTTTCCTTGAAGTATTTGTTGGTTTCCTTTTATCTATTTGCTGCAGAGTTCTGGGTTTTGTTTACTGATATTGCCTTTTTGTTTACAGCATTCTGAGAAATTAGGTGATTCATTGGTGATTGTATAAGGAGTTTGGTTGATTCATATGTACTTGTTGATTATTTGATGTCCATGGATCCAGTTTGAAAATTCATGAAACGTGGTCCTTAAAGAAGTAAAAAGAGCAAAGGGGGTTGTAGCTCCCTTCCAGGGGAGACTGGAAAACAAGAGAGGGTTGTAGCTCTCTATAGGTTGCAGCCTGCGTACTGGTAAAGGACTACACCAATACAAAATCATTGTAAAAGAAGTTTCTAATTGAAAGAAGATAGAGACATATTGCAGCAGGTGGTTTTCACACACATTGGGTTTCCACCTTATATCTGGTGTTTCTTGGTGTGATTATCTGTCTTTATTGTTCTTGCTCATTATTATATGGTACTGATATACAAACTAATGATCTATATTTGAAGAATAAATTAAAGTATAAATTTGGAAGGTATATTGAAAAGAATTTGATAATACTGATTCACCCCCCTCTAAGTATTATTTCCAACACTGAAGATTCCACATGGGAGGACAAGAATTTATATAGAAGCATCATGAACTACTAAAGCGTTGAGGACAATAGTTTTTGAAGGAGAGGGGCATGTTAGGTCCCTATACTACTAGTGTAACCCCTTATTATTATTAGTACAACCCCCTTATTATATTGTTGTGCCCATGTAGTCCCCATATTGTTATTATTATGCCCCATAGAAGCCCACTATTGTTATTATTGTGCCCTTACATTATTATGGTTATGTGAGCGCTAATTATATTATGACCCCTTAGACTCCTATATATAGGAGGAGGTCTTGTCATTTGTATCATCCAAACATATTTCATTTGTGTAATGAAAAGGAGGTTTCCCCCTCGAAGAGGCTTATCTCTAAGCTGTTCTTTTATCTTTTCTACCTTTTTGTGAGTTGGTTTCATAATAGGTTGTTATGTTTTGGCACACTAGTTGAGTTGTCAAATAGGTTTTCATTAGGTCTTTATTTATATTCTTATGAAGATGAGTTGTTGTAATGATGTGATGGCTTGATGATGGTTCCATAGAGGTGTTCGTAGCTCTGACATAGGTGTTGTAGCTTGTGGAGATGATTGATGGGAAATGGAGGACTTATTGGCACTCTTGCCAACCTTGTTTGTTAGCCTTCAAGGTCAATTGGGCAATGACACTTGGGAGACATGTTTAATCCACTCGCCGAAATGTCATAGGCTATGTTAGATTTTTGGAGGCTTTCACATGAGCTAGAGAAGAGAATCCAACATGTGGTAGAGGTTTAGAGTTGAAGGTTTGATGTTTTCACCTATGCTATGCCCTATTCATGCCCTTACATGATCATAAGAGCAACTGAAATGTCTTTGTCACATGGGGAGAGGTCTGTGAGAGAAGCTACACCTTCTAGTCAATTTAAAACATTGTCAAGTGTATTACCAAGGCATTTCATAGGATTTTCTTTGCATTCTTCGCACTGTTCGAAAGGAAATTAGCCTAGAAATTCCTAGAGTCTTCCTCAAAAAGTCAAAAAGGATAGAAATAGTTTGAAAAGGTCCTCCCATGATGTGAACAAATTTGGTGAACAAGTTGTGGTGTTAGTGGATTGATTTGGTCCAATTTTTTCACCCTTGATCTTAGGCCCAAGATCAATTTCGCCCTACAAGTTTTATATTATTGAGGTTGGAGCTTAGTGGTATTGATGAAGTTTTTAAGTGTGTGAGAAGGCTATAGAGAAGTAGAGTATGCCTTAGACCTTGGATAGAGTGTAGATGGTTTAGTCTGTGAGTGTTAATTGTTCCATAGTGAGTAGATTTGAACCATGATATATAGTAGTTCAGAATTTAATCTATTGGAGTATAGATTGCTTCAATAGTTTTGTATGGTGGTGGTTAGTTTTATGTTGGTGATTATCACAATTATTTTCTAGAGGAGTTTCTAATGCATTTGGCCCATAGCCATAGTGTCTTTTATTTCTGATTATATTAGGTAACATGATTTTGATGTGAGAGTGTGATTATATTCAAATTTATTATGGCAACAATTTTACTATATTGGAGAGCATATGTTGTGGAGTTTATTTTTCATTTCACTTGATGATGAGATCTTTTTACTAAGAATAGATATGCAGAGATAAATTATTGTTGAGAAGAGTGCCTTGGATCCAGTTCAAAAATAGATGAAATGAGGTCTACATAGTGGAGAGGAGTGGTCACTTCATGAGAGAGGAGTAGTGATATAGAAGCTTCAGCGAAAGGAACAGTTTCTCATCCAATGGTAGTTTGATAGTACAATTAGAGTTTGGTGAGGATTGATTGATCATTGTGGCATTCAACTGATGGTAGTCGATAGATCCAGGTGAGAGTAGAATATTCCGAGCTCATCAATATAATCGAGTCCCCTACCCGATTAGTGTTGGAATTTTGCGTATGAGGTTGAGTCTCCATGTTGATGGGAGTCAACTAGCTATGTAAAATACAATTACTTTACATAATAGAAATTTAGAGCAGGGTAGCAGTAGCAAGGGTGGTTTTTCTCCCGAAATGGCTTCAACCAAAAATTTTGTGTCTCATGTGTGATTGATGTGCTTTGCATGTTTATTTTTTTGTAGCTTCTTATGGTTTTTAGTTATATTTATGTGATACACATGCTATGCCATTTATTAGATGATGGTTAACATATGTGTGATTTCATAATTGAATTTTAAATTGGTAAAAATTGTATATATATCATACTACTAATTCAACCCCTCCTCTTAATAGTGCTAAAATGTTTCCAACAATATGAGGAGGAAGGGTACTTACTCATCTCTTGTAGCATTATAAATTTCATAGAAGTTGCATGCATGGCCATGTGGTATGGCAATTTTTACTGGATTGTCTTAGCCATTATTTCTGTTGTCCAATGATCCTAATCAGGCATGAGATCATGGATCAATAACTCCTTTTGTCTAAAATTTACAACAATAGAATGGGTTCTTTCAGTGAAAACATTATTTTCTTTTTCCTGCTATGCTTTGGTATTTCTTTGATTTCTCCTATTCTAGTTTCTGGGGCTCTCCAAAGTTTTTCTGATCATTTGTAGTTGTTTTTGGGGTTTATTTTTCTGAATATTGGTATTTTATTTCAACGTATGCATGGATTTTTTAGAAAAAAAGGTTCTTTTCCCCAATCACATGTAGAGAGATTTATCTGTGCAGTGGCGCTAGCTTGTTGACATTGCCTTCCTTTCTAAATTTTGTATTTCTTGTTGATTTCTTGAGTCTATTGGTTTCTTTGGCTTTGTTTTCCTAGCTTTAACACTTTTGAAGTTCTTTTCGTTCTAGTGTGGGGACTTTTCTTTGGCCTCTTTTTTATTTCTTTGTCTTTTTGGTTTGTTTTTGTGTTAACATTTTATAAATTTGGGGATTTTCATTAAGAATTTAGTGAGAGGTGCATTATTATAGGCATTGGTTTGTTGTGAAAACATCTTACCCTCTTGCAGTTAGCATTCATCAAAGTGAAAAGAAAATTTTGCATATAGCTTCATTATTGTTACTAACAATAGTTATTCACACCATCTAACTTTCACGCCGCATCCCAACCATGTAAACAACAACCATTTAAAATTAACACGATATTAAAGACAAATAGACTCATCTTTTATTTTTTCCAATAGCACACCAACATTAGCTTTGGTTAGGTGCCTACACATAAGAGTGTGAGTCAAATACTCCAAGACTACAAAAAAACTTAATAAGCCTTATTTAAGGAGTTAAAATCCTTGATTGTCCCATGAAAAATCTAGAGCACATCAAAAACCTAGTTTAGATCAGGTTAGGCAAGGTCACACTATGAGTCATTCTCCTCATGGCCATCCACCACATGGTAGGGAATATCGTGTTGTGGCTAATCACCAAGAAGCTCAAGATCCATGCGACCCCTTGGGATGGAGGTAACATAGTGGCCATTCCTAGGAAAACTACCCTACAGGTGGTGGTTGTGGGAGGAAACCATACCTCTTACTTACCTTTCTCTAGATAGCTCTTCTTACAGAATTCAGGTCCCACAAGTAAGAAATATCATGGAAGGCCATTTGAAACATAGCCTAGGATTGGTTTGTGTGTGTTTACCTTCTAGGACTTTTCTAGTGTGTGATGTTTGGTTTTTGTCAGTAGTCTTGGCTTTAGGGTGTTTTCACTAACATAATTGTGTTAATTTATAATTTTTTCACCCTAGCTAAATATAGTCACCATTAGTCATGTCATATTCACAATTTTCCTCCTGAACGAGGTGGAATTGTTACTCCTACATGAAGAGTGTATCTCAGTGCTCAATACCCTGACCAACCTATAGTTGTGTAATCTATACTTGGTCCTTTTGCTAGTGATTTGATTTCCATAGAGACATTGGCAGATGACTCAAATTCTCCTGCTAATCCACCTTTGACTGATCCCCTAAGTCCTGAGTTATCGAAGTTGAACCCAAACAGTTCCACACCTACCTATACTTATGTTCCATTGTTAGTAATTCTTCCTATGGAAGAATATAAGTCATATTTACCCTCTATCAACATTTTCATCTATCATGTCATCATTACCACAACTTAGTGTGGCTACACCTTCTCCTTTCTCTATTCCTCTCACATCTTCTTGGGAAATTCCACCAGTCTCATCTATGGCCCCCATAGTTTTCCCTCATGTCTCTCTGCTTACTCCATCATTTACACTGATCATGATGGTTAATCCTAGTCAACCAGTGGGGTTAGGAGTCTTTTCTTCTAGATTTTCTCAATTTGCAATTCATGTTCCTCAATTAGGCATGTGAACTTCCAAAAATGTGTGGGGGGGCTCATTTGTTTCCCTTAGGGAACGTGGGGAAACGTTGCTTCAAATATTTAACAAGCCTAGTATAGCTTGTTGTTTGGAGGGATGCCAACTTCCATCACGTTTCCTAGAGTAGCTAGTTTACATGGAGGAAACCCTACTACTAGTACCATAACTTCTATGAGTTATCCTCCTTATGTTAGTGCTATCACTCAAGCTAGTCTATCATTTCTTGATGGGTACAACCTTATCAACAATCATTATGTTAGGGGTCCACTGCTCTTTGGAGGAGCTCATCTTGCAGGGAAAAATCCTTTCACCAGTCATTGCCCAGATCATTTAGATGTCGGGGCGAACCCTTGATAGAGTGAAAAACCATTACATCATAATCCTTATATGAGGGGACCTTAAGGTCAGTTAGGAAATTCTAGTCATATGACCCATTTAATCATCTTCACAATCCATTTTTATCTTCACTTGAATTACCAAATTTGGCTATGTTAACCAATGACCCCATTAGACATGATCCCTAGTTACCACCTATGCACATGAAATTACCCTCCAATATCCCGAAATTTGAAGGAAATCCTGGAGAGAATCCATCCACTCATATAACCACATATCACCTATGGTTTTCATTTAATTCTTTAGTGGGTGATACGATTAAGTTACGCTTCTTCCAATGAAATTTAACTAGGCATGCTGCTAAATGGTATATTGAATTGGACACAACATCTTGTGGTGATTGTTCATCCTTATCCCAAGTCTTTTTGATGAAATTTAAATTTCCTATGTGGTATGATATTTATTCCAATCCCTTATCTAACTTTAAGAAAGATGATGTCACATTGATTTCTTATCATTTTAATGTGTGGCACTGTTACAAGAGGTTGGTGAGAACTAGGCTTGCTGATGAGATATTCTGCAACTGGTTCATTCAATCCCTAAGATGTCAAATCACCAAAGGTGTGTCTTTGTTTAGAGATGTCACTGAAGAGCAATCTATCTTAGCTTCCCAAAAATTGGATTTAATCTATTCATAGTTGAGCACACTTTATGAAGTACTTGCCAATTCCCATAGGCCTTCTGTTGACCCACCAAAATATGCCTCTCGTGCACATGATAACTATGTGAATTGGGTCTATGTTTAATTCCATGAGCCAACATGTCTCCCAACTTGGGCAACTGATCATTACATCGCAAGCCTCAACAAGTGCTTCTAGATCTACAAAAGTACTTTCTTCTAAGAAATCCATCAATGTTATTATGATGAAGTCCACAACACCTAAGAACAACCGAAAGGTTGGTGGTAAAAAGAACAAAAAAAATAAAAATTTATCAACCTCCTGAGGAATCTCAACCAAACTCGCCAAATCAAGTTGGGGGTGTGACTAAACATCACCAAAAGATTAAGTTCACTTATAATATTTATTAATATGAACATCTAACTCATGAGTGACCTTGAATGGATGAAGTTCTTAGGCTTATTTCACCACCATAATCTAATTAAGAACCTATTATTTTAACTCATCCATTCCCTACACAACAAAGACAACAAATGATTGCACAACCTCCTCTGCCTCTGCAAGGGACCAATGAGAGGGCATATTTCAATCCTAGCAATATCTTGTCCATCCTTATGTGTCCAGAGAACATCAATGTGATCACGTATACTAAATCATGTGATTTTCCTAAGTCAATTTGTTTTCCTAAGGACTGTGCCGCTCAACCTCCTTCTACTAGACCTCTCACATTAGATTAGCCTTTGGAACCTATTTTCCCCCCCTTAAGGGTGTCATTTGTAATAAAACATGCAATCCCTCTACTCGAGTCACTCAAGGCTATAGTATTGTTGAAGATCTTGCCCAGGTTTCCTATGTCGTGTCTTCTCTGGAGGTTTTCCAAAGTTTTCCTCAATAGCCCAATGCCTTTTTGTCTGCAACTGGTGGAGTAGACCCCTATGAATCAAACATCATATTTAATGTTAAAAAAGCTTCCATTTAAATTTTCGACTAGATCTTATTCCAGATTACCATGCATGTTCTTCACAAAAATGTTCATCACACTTTTGTGGATGAAGGTTCTTCTGCTTGAGTCATGTAAGCATAATGTTGGAAGGCTCTTGGTTCTGAAGCACTCGATCCATCTAAAACCACTATATTAGCCTTTGATAGACATCAATTTGTAACCGAGGGTCTCTTCCCATGTTTTCCATTAATATAGGAGAAAATAATGTCTATGTCAATGTTGAAGTTGTCAACACCACTTTGGATTAAAGCCTACTCCTTAGCAATATTTGGTTATATACCATGATCATTGTTGTCTTGTCTATATTCTGTATGCTTTTCTTTCCCCATGAAGGAAATATTTTTACCATTGAAAAAATTTATTATTGGATGACATCAGCCCAAACTTCCAATACTAGGAACATAATCCCACTTGTTGGAGATAACCCTAGTCAATATTAGAGTGTAGGTGTGGACTTGTTCAAAAGCCTAGATCTTATTGGGGCTTTCCTCAATTATCCCCACCTGACATCTCTTCATATTCTTTTAAAGCTCCTATACATATGATCTCTTTTGATAATTGTGGACCTCATAGACCTCTCAATTCGTGGGTGGTGTCAGCTCATCTTATGGGAGTTGATCAAGCTAGTGAGCATCCTCTGCTACCTTTAGTGGAAGAGATTGCCTCTTTGGCCATCCTATTAGTAGCTCCTGATGTTGGTCAGAAACTCTATCATAATTGATTTGAAAATGGGGCACTAAAGGCTTCTTGTTAAGCTGACAAGAACCTCTCAAACTCCAAAGCTTATATATTCCGAAGATCTAGCTTATGATTAACCAATTGCAGAATTAAAGGAACTTGAAATAGGTGTATGCTTGTGTTTGTACTTTAAACTGTTTATGTATTTTAAGTTGATTTGCTTAAATTGATATAAAAACATATAACAATGAAAGAGTAGCAAATAACCATCACACATAACAACAATATAATATGGAGTTCACCCAAACCTCTTGGGCTATGTCTCCTTGAGCTCTAGTCAACTCAACTAGGTTCTCTAGGATTATGGCATAAATTCTTTTACAAACTCCACGCTTAACTCCATTGGTTTACAAGTAAACCTATGGGTTTAGAATACCATCTTGTCTCGTTGGCTATCCATACTCTACAAATAGATCTAGGCTTCTCTAGACTAGACTTCTTCAATCAGCGCTCTGAGCTGTCTTGAGCTCTAGCTTGCACCAACTCCCTCAAAATTCTCTCCCTGTCTCTAGAATGCCTTCTTCTATCTTCAACACACTCTGAACACTATCAATTGCTGGATCATTTGATCTCTTTACTGTTCTGAAGCTTCATTATTGCTCCATGGCTCCTAGAAGTCTTCAGGATTTTTTGAACTCCATCTCAATGGATTCAATGGTCCCTTACAGTCACCTCGACTATTGGAACCTTGAGAATGTGTGTTGGCTCTATTCTCTGCAACTACCTCCACCCTCTAGCAGCCTCTTCTTCTACTCTCGGCTCTAGCTCTGGCTCTGGCTCTAGCTTCTCTAAGCTCTCTGGTTTTCACTCGATCTCCAAGCGACTCCAAAACGTTTTGCGTTGCCTCTCAATCATGCTCTCTAGCTTTTGTGAGGCCTCCTTCCATCTCTACGGCTTGCTGTCCATTTCTCTGTGCATGATTATTCCTCTATCTCTTCGGCTGGCCCTCTGGCTTCTGGCTCTATGGCTCTATGTGTTACAAATGAATCATTGTTACAAAACACCCGCTTGCAGTGTAGCACAATGATCAGGGGCAGTTACGAAGGAATCAACGACCTTTCTCTGCCTTAATTCTGAAAATAATCACATTTCCAATACACAAAGATAATACATGAAAATACACTATCAGGCGGAAAATCTCGGACTTCAAAATCTATTAAATAGTGCTCATAATCCCTATCGGGTCTGCCTTCAGTCGCAATATCACAATCGCATCGCATAGGCACAAGGTAAAAAAAACCTCAATACATGGGAATACATTGAAAATCCCAAATTACTAGATTTGAAAACTTATGAAATTGGTTCTATAATTCCATCAGGTCTGCCCCTTATCGGCTTATCGCAATCTCAATTTGAAATCGCATGTGACGACCCTTTATATCGGGGATCCATCGATCGCCCAATCGCCGATTGCCAATCACCTCGATCAGATCCTGACCATTGATCATGCTCATCGATTTGATGGTTGGCATATGAATGCACATCAGCCCATCACTTTATTTCATGTCATAATATCACTATCACAACGGCCCCAGGGGTCTTCCCTTTGGTTGTGTTGATTGCCAATCTGCTGATCACCAATATCGCACCTCACGTATCGCATCGTATAATCGCATGTTGCTATGCCTGGGATCCCTATATCGAGTGAAGGCCTACCTCCGATGCGATAAGTCAGAGGTTGCAATCAAGGGTTCTTCTGCCTTCACTTTAAGTCCTCCCCTTGGCTATTTCCGATGCGATTTCTTCAATGAGCCTTTTAGGCCATTTTTATAAGAATTTACCTCCTTTTCAAAGGACCATGGAAAACTTCTTTCTATTATAACTTCTTCACCCGAAGTCCATTTTAGCCCATTCAAATTGTAATAGATTCAGAATGAAAATATCTATACAATGGGACTATTCCCAAGAGTAGCCCTTGACTTTCATTTTCCTCTGTGAGGAACACTTTAGACTTAGGAGTCTATTCTAGATCCATTTTCGATCACACCTTCCCACTAAAAGAACTTTTGGTCCCCAAAAGACTGACATACTAATCTGAACATTAAATGAGAGTAACAACACCCTCTTCTTTCAGCCTCCATACACTTGCCTTGCGTAGTGCCTTTGAATCAAAGCCTTTGAGAACTTTCCTTCCTGGATATGCTGGTCCACTTGGGAAGAACTATTTTCGTCCTTCACTTCATGCAGAACTCCTACTGAGATGGTCACAGAAGGTATTTTGAACTTCTCTTCCTTGATCATTGATCCATGGTTTTCCAAACCAACGTGAAGTTACATCTGCTTGACAAAAACTTTCATTTGTACCTGTTTGACATGCTATCAACAACAACATAAATACAGACAACAACTGGATGGCCTAAACTCCTACTTCAACAAAAGAAACAGATTTTCACATCTTGTGAACACCTCCATGTCTTACATATACATATAAATGATGGACTAGATAACAAGCCCACAAAACATGCCTTTAAAACAATTGACCCTTCAAGTCAAGCATGTCTTTACATCATTTTCTACATGCTTTTCCAAAGATGGAACATTTCATCATCATCTCCATATCGGAGACCAAATAAAATTTTCCCAAGTCATTATTAACATTACATGCATGTTTAAAACAAAGCAATCAACCCTTCAAGTCAATTACACATACATGTTCAAATACAAAGAAATCATTAACATCCCTGTGTTCACGCATATCATGCTTTTGCATGCATTTCATTCTTCAACTTTTGCTTAAGCACACTGTACTTTTGAAGCTAAAATGAAATATAGTGTTGCAGCAATAAAGTGAGTCTCCTACTCAACTTTTCCTTTCACCTTCTTGGTAAACTCCTGCAACTTGCATTCCATTAACAATAAATGCAAATAGATGCAACTTGATATAATGCATTTTCAAAAAGACATGCAATCTTAATTAGATAAGAACTCTAACCATTTCTTACCAATCCATTTCAAAGGTAGGACCTTTGTCTGCACATCAACATCAACATGTGAATAATCTTGAAACACATCATTCATGGAAAATTCCTTTCCATTTCTGTCATTTTCTCTTTCCACCTTCTTCAAGTTTCATGGAAGCATTGTTGGATTCAGAGTCCAACATTTTGCAGCAATATATCCTTGCTTATGGTAGTAAGTGCAACACATGTGCATCCTCTCAACAACATGATTTGCCTTGTCCAATGGACCTTTGGCTTCTCTCTTCCTTTCCTTCAAAATTTTCTTGTATGTGGCCATTCTCTTCCAACATCTAGAAACATTATGGTTATCCAAACCACAAAAGGAACATGCAATTCTTTTCCCATGCTCATATGGAAATTTATCATGCTTTGCATAATCAAAAGGAATATGATTAAAACCAGATTTACACCTTTGTTTTTAACCTTTATTGCCTTCATGAGAAGGTGAATCAAATGAAAAAGTAGCTCCCTTTGAAACACCATCAACCTCTTTAATGGTTTCAAAGTTTCCACAACTCTCTAGTTCAAGTTTATGCTGATATACACCTTCTTTCTGCAAAGTATGCTTCACATTATTGCATTCCCCAAGAATACAATCTTCGCACTCTTGAGGTAGAAGACTTGCAATGAAACTCCTTCTTGGAACTGTTTCAATGGACTTCATGGCAGCTTTGGAACTTTCTCCATAAGACTATCCATAGCCAAGACCCAAATACTTAGGACATTCCTCAACTATTATTGGCTCAACAATACCCTGTGCATGTTTTCCCAAGCCTTTTCCTTCATATCCCATCTTGGAAATTAACTTGGAGCCTATGCCTATGGTATGTTTTTCAAAAGAACCAACATAATCATTCTTAGAGGAAATTGAAGACAAACTAGAATTATTTACCTCTTCTTCAAGCTGATACTTGACTAAGGCTTCCTCTGCAACAAAGAGCTATGTCTCCAAATCATACACCATTTCCAAGTTCATATTTGCAATATGAAGTTGTCTCTCCATTTCTTGCAATTTGTCAGAAAGCAACTGCTTCTCCTCCTTCATGGAATTCAACTGCTCTCTAAGTTTGGTTCTCTTCCTTTCATCCTCATTCATTTCTCTCACCATATCCATCATGATGAACAAGTCTTGCTTCATATCTTGATTAAAGACTCTTATGAAGAAAGAAAAATTTGAAGAATCATTTGTAGAAGTTGTCATGATCATAATTATCAAAAGAACTTAAAACAATATTAACAAAGAGCTTATTCAAGCAACCTTATGCAACAAACCTCTTGTGCTTCAAGGATTGCTCTGAGGTCCTTTGGGATAAGAAGAATTCCTTCAGCCCTTATTCCTTCTTGTCCTCTCTCGAACTTAGCTAACATCAGCTTTCCCTTAACCTTTGCAAACTCAAACACAACCAATTTACAAAAAATCAAACAACAAAATCCTTGCTACTGTTTGAACACCTTTCAAGTTAAATAAGCAAATAGATTGCTCTGTCAATCAAGCATCTTGATCTAATATCACCTACATCATGATACCACTTGCTTCATGGTATAACCAGTTCTGATATAAACTTCTTTGAAGGTGGGGTTAATCAATCTAAGGCTTTGATACCAACTGATCTAAAAATGGGGCACTAAAGGCTTCTTGTCAAGCTTACAAGAACCTCTCCCACTCCAAAGCTTATATATTCCCAAGATCTAGCTTATGATTAACCAATTGCGGAATTAAAAGAACATGAAATAGGTGTATGCTTGTGTTTTTACTTTAAATTATTTATGTGCTTTAAGTTGATTTGCTTAAACTAATATAAAAACATATAACAGTGAAACAGTGCAACAAATAAGCATCACACATAACAACAATATAATATGGAGTTCACCCAAACCTCTTGGGCTACATCTCCTTGAGCTCTAGTCAACTCAACTAGTCTCTCTGGGATTATGGCATAAATTATTTTACAAGCTTGACGCTCAACTCCATTGGTTTACAACTAAACCTATGGGTTTAGAATACCATCTGTCCCACTGGCTGTCCATGCTCTGCAGACAGATCTAGGCTTCTTTGGACTAGACTCCAATCAACGCTCTGAGCTGTCTTGAGCAATAGCTTGTACCAATTCCCTCAGAATTCTCTCACTATCTCTGGAATGGCTTCTTCTATCTTCAGAACACTCTAAACACTAGTAACAACTGGATCATTTGATATCTTTGTTGTTCTGAAGCTTCATTACCGCTCCATGGCTCTTAGAAGCCTTCAGGATTTTCTGAACTCCATCTCAATGGATTCAGTGGTCCCCTACAGTCACCTCGACTATTGGAACCTTGAGAATGAACGCTAACTCCATTCTTTGCAAATACCTCCAACCTCTGTTGGCCTCTACTTCTGCTCTCGGCTCTGGCTTTGGCTCTCTAGCTCTGGCTCTGGCTCTAGCTTCTCTGAGCTCTCTATTTTTCACTTGACCTCCAAGGGACTCCAAAACTCTCTGCGCTGCCTCTCAATCATGCTCTCTAGCTTTTGTGACGCCTCCTTCCAGCTCTGCGGCTTCCTATCCATTTATCTATCTGTGGTCATTCCTCTGTCTCTTCGACTGGCCCTCGGGCTTTTGGCTCTATGGCTCTATGCATTACAAGTGCATCATTGTTACAAAAACACCCGCTTGCAGCATGGCACAATGATCAGGTGCAATTACAAAGGAATCAGTGTCCTTTCTATACTTTATTTCCAAACATAATCACATTTCCAATACACGGAAATACACTATCGGGCACAAAATACTGAACTTCAAAATCTATGAAATCACACTCATAATCCCTATCAGGTCCCCCTTCGGTCACAATATCACAATCGCATCACATAGGCTGGAGGTCAAAAAAACCTCAATACATGGGAATACATTGAAAATCCCGAATTCCTGGATTTCAAAACTTATGAAATCAGGTCTATAATTACATCAGGTCTGCTCCTTATAGGCATATTTCAATGGCATGTAATGACCCTTTGTATCGGGGATTCACCGATCACCCAATCGCTGATCACCCCAATCAGATCCTTACTGTTGATCCTGCTCATCGATCCGACGGTTGGCATGTGATCACACATCGGCCCATCGCTTTATTGCATGTTGCAATATCACTGTCACAACAGCCCCGGGGGTCTTCTCTTTTGTTATGTTGACTGCTAATGTGCCAATCGCCGATATCGCACCTCGTGTATTGCATCGCATAATCACATGTCACTATGCTTGGGATCCCAATATCAGGCGAAGGCCTACCTCCGATGCGATAAGTCGAAGGTCACAATCAGGGGTCCTTCTGCCTTCACTTTAAGTCCTCCCCTTTTCTTTTTCTGATGTGATTTCTTCAATGAGACTTTTAGGCCATTTTTATAAGAATTTGGCTCCTTTTCAAAGTACCATGGAAAACTTTTTTTGCAATAACTTCTTCACCCGAAGTCCATTTTAGCCCATTCAAATTGCAGTAGATTTAAAATGAAAAGATCTATGCAATGGGAATATTCCCAAGAGCAGCCCTTGACTTTGATTTTCCTCTGTGAGGAACACTTTAGACTTAGGAGTCTATTCTAGATCCATTTTGGATCAATAATATGGAATATGACTAGGTTCCCTTAACCACATTTTCCATCCCTCCACCTATTACACATTTCTTCCTCAATGAAAAATCCCCTCTACTAGTCAACTTGGAGGTCATGGATCTACCCACTAATAATCCTATGGAGATTATGTCGCTTCTTGCCTCTAGCCTCCCCAATTCGAAACATGTGGAGATTGGAAACATAAATCTAGGAATGATTAAGGTGGGAACCCTCTTGTCTCTCCTAGGAAGTGCCGCCCATGGACTGAATCAAGTCTTGAGTTTCTAATGATGAACTTGCCAACAAATTATCCAACTCCTTACCACTTATTGACGAGTGTCTTGTACCATTTTTATGTCTTGATCCTCCCTTATGTACTCATGTTAGTTTTGAGAGCATGACTATGTTAGAATATCCCTAACATGGTCAACCTTTTTGGATTGGGTTATTTGAATTCGTTTGGCATGGCCCCGCATTGGTGCACGATATGGTACCTCCCCTTCTCCATGAATTCATGTATGGAAATACTTGGTCTATGCTTGACTGTGGGCACACGTTGATGTGACTTATTAGACTGAGTTGAATTTGTACATATTTTACATAGAAGTGTGATGATTTACCTCTTTTTTGGTTTGTAGTGTGATGTGAGTATTTGTCATGCCTTATTTATACCAAAAATCCAATTCTTTTTTTATAAAATTCACAAAATCAAAATATATGCTCCTATATTTACCTCATCCGTGTTTGTTTCTTCCATTATATGATTTAACCGGTCATTTAGCCTTTCTAAATGGTTTTTATATGATAGGTTGGAATTTTTATTACGACAGCCTTTATACCTTAGGTTTTCTTCTCTTGAACATGGAATATAGGGGTAGGTCACATATCATCATCTATGTTGCATTATTGATCATCGTTTCAATCTTCACCATGCCTTGGTTATGACCCCATCAATTTGTGGAATTAGCACTCTCTTCTATGCATGTTGTAGCTTAGTGATAGAGCTTATGCAATCATGGATACCCCGGTATAGACCCCTTTTTCTGTATTGGTTTCCATGTAGTTATTTTATCCTCTTTTCAAAATTCCTCCATCTGACCTTCCATGACCTACAATCTTAGCCTCATATCCTCTTCTTTATCATATTTTTGGCTATACCGAAAGACGATTCCACTATCTCTACTCCTTGTGATTGCCACATTTTATTAGCCTATTTCTACATGATGAGCCTTGGTTTCTCCATTCTATCATGATCATTTGCTTGGCCTAACATTCACTTTCACTTGGCGTTTTACACTTTCTTGGATGAATTGCTGCAATGAGTAGCCCTATTAGCCAACCTCTTTTCCTCTTTCTATCACGAGCAGTTCCATCATCAATAGAACCAATTTCTATCCCTTATACCACTTTTTCCTCGAGGAGGAGTTTCCTTTAAGCTCTTTTCACAATCAATTTAGAAAAGATTTTTGAGTCAAATTTTCTCCTTCACTCTTGTTAAAGTACTTAAAGGGTCATTTACCTAATATAGGTTTAACCCTTTTCTAGATTTGGATATAGTAGTTACAAAAAAGGAATACTCTAATCTACTATCGCTAGGAGGTTCTCACTTGCATAATTTTATCTCTTTTTCAAGCTTGGGGGACTAACTTCACGAAAAGGGAACTTAAAAAAAGGGAGAAAGGGAAGGGAACATTCATTTTAATTTTTCATCAAATGGTATCATCAATTGAGTCACCCTTGAATATGACACTTATCTTCTTCATTTTCACATAGTTGGGTTTTAGCTTGCCTAGGAGCCATACCATACATATGAGTCTATTTACTCCTTCGGTTGGTTACTCTTCCAGCCATATGGAGCATTATTCAATTCCTGCTTCATTCTTGAATGATATCACATGGTACTCATTCATGTTTAATTCAACCTTGTGTCATGTCGTTATGTGCTCAAGGGTAGTCCCAGCCTATGTTGGCCATATCTAGTAGCCTGTTGAATTTTTTGACTCGTCCATCCTTGTTTTAGTTATCCTTCATCACTTCATGACTTCATCCATACATCATGTTGGTATGTTCTATTTCGATTGATGGGGGATACATCAAGGCACTCCTTCCATGGATCTTCTGTTGTTGACTTCAACTCATTATCCAATAGCATGATCTAGGAACCAATAGTACTTTGGAGCTTTCTGACCTTAGTGGCAGGCTTCCTCATGATCAACAATGGGTTTACATCATTGGCTCCTAATTTGTTGACTTCACTGGTGTTTGACGTCAACTCATTTATTCATACTTGGTAGACTGTATGAAGTACCTTGGGGTCCATTTTCCTCATTGGTGGATTTCCTTGTATCTGTGACAAGTTTATCTCATTTACTGATAATCAAGTGGTTTCTACCATTCTTGACATCAAATCATCTATTCACATGATGTAGATTCATACCATCAAGGTTATGTTGAAGACCTTCAATTAGGGACATCTGAATATTACATGGCATCCTTCCAAGGTTGTGTTGGAGTCATGTACCATTTATGTCCTTTGAGGAATATCTTGAGACACTTCAATTCCTATCATGTAACCATAGTCCTACTGATGTATACTGTGACATAGATCCACATTGTATTTGTTGGTGGCTATGCTCTATCTTTTGAGTCACATGGATCCACTATGTATGCCTTTGTTTCCTTGTTCTAGCATTTCATGTCATGGATTCATAGTGTATAATTTGGCATCCATGTTCAGTATCTCTTTTAGATTGAGCATGGGTATGCCCGCCTTGGGGATGTTATCAAAACAAATGGGACTTCAGCTTTTGGTGTCTTCCGATTTGAGTTCTCAGCTTTGTCTCCTCCCTTATATTTTTACCTATGATATCTATTATAATTCATTCTGTCCATTAGTTACTATTATAACCTCATACATTAGTGGGTATTTGTTATCAACCTATTTTTCTCCCTAAGGTTAGTACCCCCGATTGATTATGTTGCTGAGCTTTTTCTTGGCATTGACTAGTTTTTTTCCTAGTGTTATTCCCCAAATGCACAGATCCTATCTTATGCGTGTGATTGGAACCTTCCAACAACATGAAGGACACATTGTCGGTGTGTTTATAACCTAAACTTATTTATTTTCTCTGTGCGGTTGAGGGACTTCTTCTAGATATTTGTAGTTCCTAGGAGATCAGTTCGACTCATCACATTATCTTATCTATTAAAGTTGGCTGAGACTCATTATTAAGAAGCTTCTCTAACTTCTCTTCATCCTAAACATCTACATTCACCCTATAGGGAGTCCTCTTCCTCCTATTTATACTAGACCATCTTAAAGGATGAGGCTAGTTTTGGAGAACCAGAGATTTGGAGAGTGAGTTTCAGAGAGTGATTGCTACCTTTATGGTTCAGATTTGAGGGCTTCATGCCATTATGATTTCTTCTTCATTATAGTGGGGAAACTATGCTAGAATGAGGAGAGGATCACCAAATATTGAGGTATATTGATGTATTTTCATTTATATGGCTAATTAAATCTATGATCCTTCCCCTTACATCAGTATTTTCAGTAATTTATATTTGTAATTTATAGATGTTTTGAGTTGACAATATTTTATGGAATATCACTTGTCATCTTTGTTTGTTTGTGTTTGTGTATAGGCTTTAGATCAAAAGTGGATGAAAAATACGACTTTATTGGAGATGAAGTAAATCAACCATGTGAAAAGATGAAGACAGGTCAGCAAAGTCAAAGAGTATCAGTGTCAAAGTGTATCAGATGAAAGCCAAAAGTAAATGAAGCTTCCAACGTGAAAGATCAAATAGCAAAGCAGTATAAAGGGCTAAAATAAAACAATAAAGGCCAGCAGTACCACAATAAAAGGGACAACATGAAGCAGTTCAATCGTTGTCTCTATCTTCTTGCAAGAAGATATTTTCATTTCCTAGATTAAATCTCAAGTTAGTTTGAGATATTTTGTAATAAATTTTTGTATAAATAATTCACAATTCAAAGTATGTAGGGTGGATTCTTAGACATTTCTATAGAATTTTGATCAAAAAGACTATAGAGCTATTGTATCACTGACTAAGCCAGCAAGCTGGATTGATGAATAAAGACAAGATATTTCACCAGATTCATGTGTTGAGCGAAGTGAAAACAAGTATTTTCTTATGTTATCCTTATTTTTCTTAAAGTTTATCCACAATATTTAATGTATTTTTGAATTTGAATGCTATAACTAGAATAATATCTCAGAATTTGTTTAATTACACTCTGTTTCAACAATTATGCATATAAATGTTTTCTACTGATATATAAGTTAAGGAATTCTTAATTGCTCCTTAGTTTAGGTTGTTTCTTGTTAATCCAGGTCAAAGGATTATTAATTTCCCTTTGCTTTCAATTACCCTCTATTCCTCATTTATATCTCGGTTTGAGAACCCTTAATTTCTCTCTCACCCTGATTAAAACCATTTCACCCTCCTGTTCCAAAGACCTGCACTTTACTCTGCTAGCTTGCCCTTTGAACATTCCCTTTTGTGAGTTGATCTAGTTATGTTGCCCATCTGTTCACTCCATAGGCCAATGGTCTAAATACATCATTCTATCCATCTTTTTCAAGGATCCCACCACCCAATCTTGAATATAAATAAAAAACCCCCAGAACATTCATAACTAGCCTGAAATCCCAGCAAACATAGCTAAATCATATAGAGAGAACCCTCTCTGAGACTAGGTTGGCTAGAGCCTATGATCCAAAGTTTTTTTGTGGTTTCCTCAGTCATTTTCTTTCTTCTAATAACTTCTAGAGAAATTTTTGAGTAATAACATACCCATTGCAGAGAAAGCAATTAATCTCTAGTTTCTTGGAATTCGAGTGAATGAACAACACCGCAGAGTATGAAGTACTCATTTGGGGATTACAAAAAGCCATCGACCACAATGTTGTTGCCCTGAAAGTGGTAAGTGACTCCAAAATTGTGGTGCATCAGGTACGTAACACTATACATTGTGTGTCACCTCCTCTTAAGAGTTACTAATAAGAGGTATGGTGACTTATTTCTCATTTCGAAGCTTTCAATATAATCTTAGTACCAAGAATGTGTAATGCAGATGAAAATTCCTTGCAAAACACAGTTGCTATGATGTTACCATTAATGTATGTCTTTACATTTTTAATTTTTTATAAACCATCCATCCCAGCCAACATAACTAATTTACACGTTTTTTATGATGACCAACAAATACTATACTTTATGGCCAATGTTGACGTATTCAAAGATGCAATGATTGATGAGGACAAGCATGAGAAGACTCTACAAGACACAATGATTATAGCCAAAGGAAACCATATCCCTAAGGGTTTGGTATCATTGGAAAAGCTATATGACCTGCACAACCATTTCCGAGGACCTGTGAACGCCAAGACCCATAGTTCAACACTATCGCATGAGTAGATCAATCTTGAAAAAGAAAAGGATTGAAGTATATGAATCTTGGTACCTGTTGTACACCACAAGAGAAACAAGATTTTATCCACCTATTCAAGTAGTACAATGATGTCTTTGTGTGAACATATGATGATCTCTGATGAGACACGGTATTGCAACAAGAATGATACAACTCCCAAGGCTATCGACTTTAATTATCAACCCGAGGTTTGTACAAAATTAAAAGTTATTGACACTATATATGCAACATACAATGTGTCCTTCCTTTTCTTTCATCAGGGAAAAGAAATATTACGAATTTGCAGGAATGAAATACTGAATTTAAAAATGCTTGTAAAGTAACATGAAATCCTCTATCTACTTATTAACACACTTTGCTTGCAAAAAACCTTATTCTAACCCTATTTGTCACATGTGATGTTTTAACTAATCTAAGCATGAAATCAGATATAGAGAATACTAACTTTTGTGTGCATGTGTAAATGTAAAAGAACTCATTTTTTAAAATCTTTTTGTTTTATAAATGCAAATGTTAATACTCACTTGTTCTTTGGCAGGGGAGACAGGTATGGAGGAAGAGGGTTAAAATGGTCTTGATGGCATGGAGGTTGAGTAGAGGCCTAATCCCAATTTCAATGATGATTTTTCTCAATTCAGGCCCAAAATAGGCCACTACAGGATTTCCTATAGGATGTACTATTTCTCCTATAGGATCCCTAGTTCTCCTATAGGATCCCCTATTTTACTACAAGATGTTATAGATTTACTATATGAAATTATAATTCATCAAATGAAAAAGAAAAGCCAATCAAAATTAGATGGAGAATTTTTTTTATTGACTAAGATGTCTTAGGTTCCTGTTCCAAGTGGAATCACTCAAAAATACCTCTATTAACCCAAGCTAAAAATAACAGAAAATTACTAGTTGAAAATCTAGAAATTCGAGAACTAGTGAGCTAGTAAATCTATAAAATGCCTAATCTAATAAAGTGAAAATCCAATGAGGTATTTTTTTTTATGATGTAGAATTTTTTTGTGATCTAATTCAGGTTGAAACTACTCGATTGAAGCTCATTAGCATGCTCTAAAAAAAAGAAGAAATTTACTATTCTTTGCCACAAAGGAGTTCCAGAAATGTAGACTTGGGAATAAGAAAGCTAATCAAAGTAGCTCAATGATAACTATGAAATTTCAAATCTTTTCCAAGGATGAAATTATATTTTGATCTTGAAAAATAAATTACATCAACCATTTAACTCAATCCTTCAACAAGAAATCATTTATGTTAAATGCAAAAATAGAAAGAAATAAAACAAGAGATGCATGTGAATAAGAAATGAAAATAAGGAAAGAAAATGATAAAAAAGGGCTCTGAGGCTCCTGGGATGGCCAAGCCCAAGGAAAATAAGAGACCTATGGAGGATAACAAGATTTAGAAGGTGAACATGACACCAATCTTCATTATTTTCATCAATACACTTACATTCTTGCAAGAAAATGCAATGGAGGTGCAGAAATATGAGTTCTCTCCACAAGAACACTAATGAAAATCTATCCCTAGAGGCAAATTCGAATTTGTACTTATAAAAAATGATTAGGAATCATTCCCCATGAATGGAGGAAGATTTCCCCACCAAAATCCCTTGATTAGTTGATCTGGTTCCTAATACTAGGAATCTGCATTAAATGGCAGGGAAGACATTCCTAGATTTTCTCAATCATTGGAGTTCCACAATATGTGCCGTAATTCCATAATATCTTGTTGATTTATTATTTAATAGTGATCCTCCTATAGTAGGGAGAAAGTCCCTAAATTATCTCCCCCTCCAAATCTTCATAATCTTCCCAATATTCTCATAATATTCCACAAAAACAAATAATATTAAGCACAAATATGCAATTATTCATAAGCCTTCCTAATGCATATATTAATGTTAAAAATACATTATCTAATGCAAAAGGATAGGTTTAATGTTTTGAAGGATGGCCATAGGCCTTAATTTATGTTTAATTTAGAGACACGGGCCTTAATTTATGTCTAATTCAGAGGCCCATCATACCCCCTTGCTGAAAGTGTTGCTCATCCTCTGAGCAACTTAGTGACCTCATTGTGCCTCATTCATGTCCTTGGTGGCCTATCTTTTGTGCATTAATATGATTTCCTGTAATTTCTACAAGGATAAGCCCAAAAACATATTTGTGCAAAAAAAAATCCTTGTCTTTTGAGACCATTAGTTTCCCTTCTTCCCCTTATTCAAGATGGTTCTTGAATATTTTTTAGTTTGGCAATGTGTTCCACATCATTATCAACCTTTTGTTACCTTTTTCCACCATTTGGAAACCTATGAAACCTTCAAAATGTCTTTAGATGAGAACTTGGACATCCTGTAGTAATTCCTGTCAAAACTACAGGAAACCCTTTTCGAGCATAAATGATAGTTTGAGCCTAGGAAAGGCCCTCAACTTGACTCCCATTCCTTTCTCTCATTTCTATAACATTTTTTAGGCCTTGGACAAAATCTAGATAGAGATTAGAGACCTCTTGGAAAGTATCTTTTCATCACTGCAGTTTGAGTTATGTTTTGATAGTGGATGCCTCATTTCCTTTTGTTGCCTTCTTCTTCTCTCTTGTGGCCTAGATTGTTCCTTAATGGCCTTAGAGTTCCCTGCTTTGATTAGGTCTCTCTCAGGTATTGTCATTTTTGGTTTTAGCACAATTTTTTCTTTCTTCCTTCATGTAGCCAATTCTACCTTCCTGTAGTAGTCATTCCTTCTTCCTTTAGAGTCTGCTAACTGTATAGGCATGATGAGAAATGATGTAGGTTTGTGAAAATGGAGAGGATTCTTTGTTTTCTTTTTTCAAGAATTTTTCAGGGTGAGATAGGGTTTTTTCTTGAATTCATGAAATGGGATAGATGAATAATGGATATATAGTGAATATGAAGTGGATGGAGGGCTTTGAGTGATGTGGTGACTTGGCCTTTGCAAAAATTTCTTCTTTTAACTACTGTCCTCATTCCTTAAAATCATCACCCTTCATAATTTGACTTTTCAACATTGCATGAGTGAAAGAGTGCGTTGTAATTAACTAGTTGAAGGCAGCTGAGACTACTGACCTATGCTTAGATTATAAAACCTCATCTCTCATGCATTGACACCAAATTTCTAACTATAATATGCTCAAGAGAAGAGGTCAATAATATTGCATAGTTGTACCTACCTAATGGTTGTTGGAGAGACATGCATGATGCTGCTGATTTGATGTTGTTGTGCTTATCATGACTTAGGTACGTCTTCTTGACTACCTTTTTCTTTTTTGTTGATCTTATTTTGCTGATGGGTTGTCTTCTTGTTGATGTGTAGGTGGTGGCTTCCTCTGTTTCTACTGAGATTCTGAGGAGTTTCATTATGCCGGTAGTTATGTTTCTCCTCCTTCAATGATGGTGCTGAAGGTTAGGCTTGGAGCCTGTTGTTACTTCCCAATAGGCTATTGCAGCTGCCCCTTTTTTAATGTTTTTGTCCTTTCTCTGTTGGAGGGTAAATAGGTGTTGGGATGAGTGGAAGGTGTGGCCATAAAGTGGCATGGTCATGACAGGTGTTGGCTAAGATGTGGTGAAGAAAATTTCATTTCTTCCTATCCCAAAATAGGCTTGCATCATATTTTTTCCATCATATTTCCTTTTCTATACATTTTCAGAACTTCCTGTAGTACTACGGGAA
The DNA here is from genome assembly GCA_000404065.3 of Pinus taeda. Lineage (NCBI taxonomy): Eukaryota > Viridiplantae > Streptophyta > Pinopsida > Pinales > Pinaceae > Pinus > Pinus taeda. The sequence continues at coordinate 29,293 of APFE031502280.1, read as the reverse complement.
ACTCCTGTAGTAATTCAGCATAGCCTCTTGTAGCAGACTTATTTTGTCCATATCTCCCACATGGTAGAATGGATTGACCTGAAAATTTTTGAGCATGTTTCCATCATCATTATGCACCTCCCCATAAAAAAAAATTGGCCGATGGATGCACGGATCTTGAGAAAAACTAAAAAAATTTGAAGGTTATGGAGGCTGATTTCTTAGAAAATGTGCACTAGAATTGACTGAAATTTCTTGGGAATGTTACCATCATCCACATTCATCTCCACATGAAACAAATCTTTAAATGTATGCAGGAATATCGAGAAAATAAAAAAAATGGTTGTAGGTGATGGAGGTTAATTTCTCAAAAATTGTGCACTGGAATTTACTGAAATTGCTTGAGAATATTACGCTCATCCATATGTATCTCCCCATTAAACATCTTTGCAAATGGATGCATGGTTTTCAAGTTATGGAAAAAACAAATTTCTACTCTATGTATTTTTGTTTCCTGTAGTAAAACAAAGCCTTCGTATAGTTTTTTAGGACATCAAGTAAACTGAATGGGAAAAGCTTGGGAATGATGGGTGGATGGTGGAAATATATGAGGGTGATGGATTGCCATGGCCTTGGCCTTGTTGGAGAATTTGAGAAAAGGAGGAGAAAGTAAAAATTTGACTTCTTTTGACTAGGTTTGACCTATTTTTTCTTTCTTTGGTGGAAACTTGCTTTTGTTCCTTGTAGATGTTGGAGAGAACCTACATTCATCAAAGAGATACATGGAGCAAGGAATTTTATTTTTATTTTTTTCATTTCTTTTTTTCTAGGCCAACTAGCCGCCTCAATGAGGTTTTCAACTAGTAGGTCTACCTAGGTGCCTCAAAGGAGTTTTTCACCTAGGATCTTTTTTTTTCTATTCTTTTTTCTTTTTTCCCAACCCATTGACCGCCTTATGGAGGTTTTCAATCAATGAGCCAATCTGAGATGCCTCAAAGGAGGTTTTCACCTGATATTTTTTTTTTCTCTCTCTCTCTTCTCTCTCTCTCTCTCTCTCTCTCTCTATATATATATATTATATATATATATATATATATATATATATATATATATATATGTTGTGTGTGTTGTGTGTGTGTGTATGTAAATCTACATACTATATATATATATATATATATATATATATAATATATATATATATATATATATATATATATTTATATATTGTATATTTATATGTATGTGTGTGTGTGTGTGTGTGTGTGTGTGTGTGTGTGTGTGTATATATTCTCTACCCTACCCTACTTGAAAAACAAAATCACTTTCAAGTATAAGAATACTTCCAATGGAGCCATGTCCACATCAAGATGATAGAAAAACTGATGTGTAGGCTTGAAATGTATGCTTTGACATGTACTTGGATTTTAGAGACCAAATGATTTGACTTTGAAAGGATCAAGCATAGTTGAAGAAGAGAGTGATGCTCCATCTTGTTGATTTTCTGGAACCAAACCCCCATATAAATTTGATTTCCTTGGTTTTCTTGCTTATATGGATCATTCTTTATGTCTTCTTCTACCATGACCTTCAAATATTCCTCTTTTTGTTGATTGTTCTCTTGAATACATGGAGGATTTGCTGGTAACCATGAGGAAGCTCTCTAGATCTTTGATTTTGATGCCTAGTCTTCACCAAGTGCAACCCATGATTCTGTGGTCTTCTCATTTGAATCTTCTTCTTCTGATGTGGTCTTCGATGATATCAAGATAATATCGTTTTTGCAATACTGTTCCTGAGCTATGGTGAATACCATTTATCTCAAGAGGAGATTTTTGGATGTTTTGTACCTTGGCATTGTAAGTGAGCTGAGCTACTTCACTGTGTGTGTTTGGAAATAGTGGTACAGGTAGTTCAGTGGGAGTGGATATTTGAGATGGATTTGGTTGGGGTTGTGGTTGTGGTGGATGTGAATGGTAGGGATAGCATGGAGCTAGGTATGGAGGATACTAAGGAAAATATTGAGGATATCGTGGATGGCTCTCATAAATTCCTTGCCAACCTTGTTGCCAAAATTGGTTTTGGGATTGAGATGGCCAATGTTTCCAAGGAAGGGGTGTGCTCCAATCACTTTGAGATGGATGTGCATAAGCTTGAAATTGTGAATTAGGTTCTTACATCATACTAGGTTGAATAGGATGCCATGGTCCTCTTTGAGCTACATAACATAGCTGCATTGGCAAGTGACTTGCTCCATTATCCTCTTGGTAAACTTTCATCAACCTTGGTAATGATGGACAATGTTTAACATGATGTGATTCTGCATGGACAACACAAATATCAACATCTTATTTTTCTTCATCTTGCATTCTTAACATTTCTACTTGTTTTCTTAGATTGCTAAGAATTTTCGTTTTAAAATCATCAAAAAAATTTACAAGTTTAGCTTCACTTACTGACCTTGATGTTGATTTACCTACTCTTTCCTTTCCTCTTGATATGTGTTTGCATGTTTCACAAATTTCTTCAAATGATAATTGGTATACGTCACCCCTACTCATGAGATCAAGGAGATTAATCAATTCATCCCTAATTATTCTATGTAAGAGGGTTTTTAGTGTGTTAGATCCTAAATGATGTAGTTTTTCCCTCTTAACATTTTACATGAACCTCTCTATTAGATCCTCAAGGCTCTCATCTTCTCTTTGTTTCATTCTACAATTTTCTTCCTTAAGATCATGATCTTTATATTTTTCTAGAAATATATTTTTCATATTATTTCATGATCTTATTGAATTAGTCCCTAAACTCATGAAACATTTAAGAGCTCTATCCTTCAAAGTTTCCAGAAACGATCTCAGTTTTTGAGTTTTTAATAAGTAACCATAAGATCTACAAACAATTTCAAATTCGAAGAGAAAGGTTCTTGGATCCTTTGACCTTAGACCATGAAACTTTGAAAGATAAGATGGAGGGATCTTCTTCACGTGCATACTACCATCAATATCTTGAATGGGAAATCTGAGAGGATCTTACTCATTTTCATCATATCCATCCATTTCTTCTACATTATTTTCAATATTCTTCTTCTACCTACAAAAGTAAATGGTGAGGTGGCTGGTACTGCACTATGTGATCAAATGGGAGGCCGGGTTGGTGTTGGAGTTTTTTGTTTTTGTTTTTATGATCGAATGAAAACACTAATGTAATGCACTTTTCTATTTTTGAAATGATATATGCCTAATGCAATTAGCTTTTGTTTTTGAAAAAATTAAAAAGAAATGAATCAACTAGGGAAGAAAACAATGCGTACTTTGACACCTCCTTGACAACGGTGCCAGAAAGTGATGAACCTTGGTATTGCAACAAGAATGATGCAACTCCCAAGGCTACTGACTTTAATTATCAACCTGGGGTTCATACAAACTTAAGAGGTATCAACACTAAATGTGCAACATACAATGTGTCATTCCTTTGCTGTCATGAGAGAAAAGAAATGTTGCATATTTGCTAGAATGAAAGACTGAATTTAAAAATGCTTGTAAAATAACATGAAATCCTCTATCTACTTATTAACACACTTTTCTTGAAAAAGAACCCTATTTTAACCCTATTTATCACATGTGATGTTTTAAATAATCTAAGCATGAAATCTGATCTAGAGAATACTAACTTCTATGTGCATGTGTAAATATAAAAGAACTCATGTTTTTTAATATTTTTGTTTTATAAATGCAAACGATAATCCTCACTTGTTCTTTGGAAGGAGAGACAGGTATGGAGGAAGAGGGTGAAAATGATCTTGATAGAATGGAGGTCAAGTAGAGGCCTAATCCCAACTTCAATGATGATTTTTCTCAATTCGGGATCAAAACAGGCTGCTACAGGATTTCCTACAGGATGTACTAGTTCTCCTACAGGATCTCTTGTTTTACTACAAGATGTTACAGATTTACTATATGAAATTATAATTCAACGAAAACCCAAGAAAATCAAATCCAAATTGGATGAGACAATTTTTTTATTGACTAAGATGTCTTAGGTACCCATTCCAAGTGGAATCACTTGAAAAGACCTTTGTTAACCGATGTTAAGAAATAGCAGAAAATTACTAGTCTAAAATCTAGAAATTTGAGAACTAGTGAGCTAGTAAATCCATAAAATTCCTAACCTAATCAAGTGAAAATGTTATGGGGTAATTTTTTTATGAACTAATTTTTTTTTTGATCTAATGCAAGTGGAACCAACTTGATTGAACCTCATTAGCATGCTCTAAAAAATAGTATAAATTTATTGTTCTTCGCCACAAAGGAGTTCCAGAAATCTAGATTTGGGAAGAAGAAAGTTAATCCAAGCAGCTAAATGATTACTATGACCTTCCAAATATTTCCCAAGGATGTAATTATTCTTTTCATCCTACAAAAGAACTTACGTCAACCATTTAACCCAATCCTACAACAAGAAATCATTTATACTAAATGCAGAAATAGAAAGAAATAAAACAAGATATGCATGTGAATAAAAAATGAAAAGAAGGAAAGAAAATGATACAAAAGGGATATGAGGCTCCTGGGATGGCCAAGCCCAGGGAAGATTAGAGACCTATGGAGGAGAACAAGATTTAGAAGCTGAACATGACATAAAGCTTCGTTATTTTCATCAATACAATTACATCCCTACAAGAAAATGCAATGGAGCTATAGAAATATGAGTTCTATCCACAAGAACACTAATGAAAATCTATCCCTAGAGGAAAATTTGACTTGATACTTGTTTCCGGGAAAACTAGTATCTCTTCAATCTACTAGTCCCACTAAGACAGGTAGCTATATTAGAAACAAACAATCAAAGAAAATTGTGATTTCCTTTATGTATGACAGATAAGAGAGAAGCAAAGGGGACAAACCTAGATCTTCCGCTTGGATCCTTGCTTGTTTCCTCTCTCCCTTGATAGAGCTTGTGAATCCTCTCCTACTTGTCCTTCTTTAAAGAATACCTGTAGAGACAAAGTGACAATACACCATCAAAGCATATCGATCTATAATACCATAAACAATGCAGAATTAGAAATATATTGACCATACAATTTCATTCACAAATAACAAGATTCACAAATGATTATATGGAGGAAAACTCAAAGAACTTTATTAATAGTAGAAGAGAGGATTACAACCTAGCTGTCTAATCTAACATCATCCTCCCAGCATCAAAGCCCTCTTCACCTCATGAAAAGCAAGATCACCCAACAATACAATGTCTCTTCTGAAAGAGAAACCAACAACATTTCCTTACAAATTACAAAATTCCAGCCTTTAGGTCTCTCAGAGGAGGGATCCATTTATAGATATTTGCAAAGGTGTGAGTCAGATCTACTTTTTTTATTAATGTCATTCCAAAGAAATTTTTTGGTTCCACTTGGAGATTTCATTGATCTCTTACTCATCCCTAGGCGAATTCTGAGAGGCAAGTGTCATAGAGGAAGTTTCTAGAAGATTCCATGAGCATCCACTTAGCAAACTACTTCAAACATTTGTCCATTCTCTCTCATCACACCCCATAAAAGGCCTTTTCAGTATGCATCGTGCCTGGCCAGTGTAGGAGTCAGTATGCATTGCACCTTGACCAAGGAGGAGTCAATATGATCCAGTTTTGGCCAATTCTGAGTGGTTTTTCAGGTGGAACTTCTGGGAAATGTTGTGATCAGTTGACCATGATATTTTATGGTATGAAACAACACTTTTAGGGGTTAAAGAGCCATTGGTTTATCAACATATATGATTGGGGTTGCAGTTCCCAAATATGTCTATAACAGTTTCCCCTTAAAGCATGAGGTCGTAAATCTTCTGATGTCGGGTGAAATTATTTATCATGAGGATCCGAGGTATTTGAACTGGAAGGTGACCTGTATAAAATACAATACAATACATCATCTTCATATTATTTTCATGATCTAGCTGAGGCTGGAATTTCCATGCTCAACTTTATAAATTCATTTTCATGTACATAGGACAGATAATCGCCTGTTGTTGCAGTCTGGTGATTCTTTGTATGTAGAGTCATCATCCCTTAGCTTGTATGATCATCTGTGCAACTTCAGTGTACATTTCATGTCTTTATATTCCTAGATATATCACAGCTCGGATGGATGAAAGTAGATTCGAGGTCTTCAAACTCGTTCAATCTTTGCCCGATGTACAAGTCGATCCATGTGAAAAGATGCTCTGAAGTTGAACCTGGAAAGACATCGCCTAATTACCAGTGAATGATGTAAGCTGTTAACAGGCGCGAGAGGAATCACCGATAATGATAATGACCCTTAAGGTACTATAGTACAATTCATGTGGTGTGAATATATGATTTGATGTCGAACACCACACAAAATCTTTCGGTCGAAGGCCATTAATGTAAACCTGTCACCGGAAGTGAGAAACTTGCCATTGAGGCATGTAGGCTTCAAAGTACTGAAAGGGTTGTTCCTAAGTCAACTTCTTGGATAATGAGCTAATGTCGACAAGAAGTGACCCATGATAGAAGGGCCTTGATGTATCCCACATCTACAACATGAAATGAAGCAAATGATTTTCTGGAGGTGAAAACGATCTGATGATACAAGGTTCAGGAATGATGGTCATGAAAAATGGAGGGTGAAGGTATTGCAGTGGACGAGGCGTTAGCTGGGTGGTGAACTCTCTGAATGACTTCTCTTGAACATGTCGGTGACACTGAAATGGATTGGTAGCATTAGCCCCAAAATATGGATGGCATGGAGGACCAATGGTGATATGACCAGTGAATGGAATAACCCATGTCGACTCAATCATGGTGATGGAGTGAAAGTGTCATGTTTAACAGTAACCTGCCACCAATGAAGTTCTTGAAGTTTTCTTCCCTCTTTCCCCAGTCATTGCTAACCAGTACCTCTTTATTTTTGTCAAGCTTGAGGAGGATAACATATGCTTGTTCTATAATTTTCCCTTCGGGCAAACCTGTCGCTATGTTTTGGCAAGCCCAACAACAATGAAACTCACTCTTGTTTGGATGGACAAGTTTGTCACTATTGTTTTAACGAGTTTAATGACAAGGATAACTCGGTCCTTTTCATCTTTAGAGAGTTTGAAAAGGGACGAAAAGGAAACTCTATAGTCCTTTTTTGTAGCATAATCCCTTAAGTCTGAAAAAGTATAAAATAATAAGAAAGGGATGACTTTTCGATCTCTTTAACGAGCCGAAAAAGAAAAGCGCTTGATCTTTTTGTGGGATTATCCCTCCGATCAAAAAAGATTAAAATGTAGAGGAGGTATGGGGCTTCCCTTTACTTTAACGAGCTGGAAAGGCCAGTAGCTCGGCAATCTTTTCATATTTAATGAGTCTAAAAAGAGCTAAAAATAGACTCATTTTTTGAGGAACGAGTGATGTTTTCGGGTAGCAACTAGTTCCAGGTAAGTTTGGAACTTCTCAAAACATGGCAGTGTGAGGAGGGTAGCTAACGGGATCACTCGTCGCAACTATTCCTCAAAAGGGTAAACAATCAAGTGGAAGCATATGATCAGCCAAAAGAATGGAGGTGATGGTAAGAACACAACCAAGGCTTGAAAGACTGATAACATGGCAATCATAGAGGTCATTTACTAAAGGTGGTTTTACTTTTTAATGAGCTTGAACCTTGCGTTAACATATTCTCAATGGCGGGTTTATTTTTTAACGAGCTTGAACCTTGCGGAAACATTGCCCATTGGTGGGTTTATTTTTTAACGAGCTTGAGCCTTGCGAAAACAGTGCTCATCTTCGGTTTCATGTTTACACAAGCTTAAAATGAAAAACAATGCTTGTTATAAGTTCACATGCCCCCAGCATAATGACGCAAATTGAGGTGCATGCCCCCCAAGCTTCATTGCATTCAACGTGGTGGTTGGAATGAAGGTTTACCTTCGAGATCTTTGAAAGACTCGACTTGGATTTTATGAGATTATAATAAAAGACTCGACTTGGAAAGGAGTTGTTTCATTTTTTAATGAGGTTGACACAGTAAAAGAACTATCCTCATAACCCTTGTTTCATTTTGTAACGAGGTTGACACAGGATAAGAACCATCCTCGGTGACCCATAGTATCAAAATGGTCAGAGTTCTTCTTAATATTTGATGATGTGGAAGATATCATATGACATGTTTCCACTGTGGCCACTTCCACCAAATTACTTGGAGGGAGGAGGGAAAAATTACTCGTTAAGGAAGGGTCTTTTAGGAGACCTACTCTAACATTTGAAGCGATTGAGAACTTCCATGGATCAATGGAATGCTTCTAGTATCTTATGAACTATTGGGGAAAAAGGTTATTTGGTCAACGATTTTAATTCCACCTTCGAAGGGAAATGCAATCTTTCTAAAATATGTAGACACAACAGCAGCTATGGCATAAATCTAGGGCCTTCCCAGTAAGATATTGTAGTCAAGGTTTCCATCAATGACCTCGACTTCAATTTCTACTGTCTTCCCCCCAGTTCAAGTAGCAAGTTACTCAATATCCCATACGGCGTGTATGTTCTTCCATCGAACACTTTTAACGTTGTTGATGATCGTGACAAGGGTGGTGATCCTAAAGTTTTCTAGAAACTCATTGACAAAATACAGGTAGATGCCCCCTCATCAATGATTGTTCGATGAATAGTTTTGTTGAGGGTTTTTACTTGTATAAGGAAAGCAAGTTGGTTCGGTAATTGAGGTTTGTATCCTTTATGGTTAAAGGCCACAAGATTGGAATCTACTGGGTCAATCCCACCTATTGCTAATAATAGAGCCTCCTTTTGGGAGGGACAATTCTGCAGTACTTCGAGTGTCGACATAGCAGATGGCGATTGAGCCAGATCCTCCACTATATTATAATTTTGTGTTGCTCGGGCACGCAGATTAAATGTTGATTTATTTATTACTCCCTTTGGTAGCTTTATAATTAATTCAGAAATGATGGGTGGCACAACTTCTAAAGAAGTTGTTGTCAAACTACTGGGTTGATCTATAGCCTTTTTGTTTGAATCTTTATTCCTCGTCAATATCAAAGAATCATTTTGTTTTTTCGAGATGGATAACATAAGAACCTAGGATGGGGAAGCATGATCAATAGCAACCAGATTAGTTTCTGGGTTTGGAAACAGATTAGTCAATACTACTGAAGTACTTGAAGTTCTTAAAAATTTCTTGACCTTAACTCAATGTGGACAATTTTTCATATAATGGTCCTCATTACATATGAAACATGGCTGATTAGGTTTCTTTTGACCAACAGGGTTTCTAAAAGGTTTCTCAGGAGTTGAATCATCATGTTTCTTCTTTTTGCTTTTCCCTTTCTTCTTGCTCCTTGGTTGATTTGGTTCTTTGCCCTTGTTGGATGACACAACATTAACCTCTGAGGCAGGAAGTTTGACATTTGATTTTTTACTAGAAACTACAAGGGCTTTACCATATTGAGCCTTTTGTGGTCTGCATGCTTGAGGTACCAATCACGCCATCGCCAGCATGAGAGTCCCTGTTTAATTTAGGAGGGGGAGGAACGGAAAATTATGGTCTAGATGTGTTAGGGATTTCATCATAGAGCATGCCAGACTGAGTATAGATCAAGTCCAAATATTGTGCATGAGCAATGACTTTCTCTTCAGTGACAACTCCTCCTTTGGCCACATCTTCAGTAATAGAAGGTAATAATGACTTAATAAATCACTCAGCTAGAAGCTAATCAGGAACATACCTCTTTACCATTCAACGACGACGTTGCCACTCATGAATATGATCAGATATGTGAGTGGCTATTGTCTGTTTAAAGTTGGTAAGGAGTTCTTTCCCTATTTCATACCTTATGGGTAATTGAAAATGGGTTAAAAAGGTAGTGGCAAGGGCATTGAAGTTATCAAACAAAGCTCTCGGCAATTCAATGTACCATTTCGCTACTAGACCAGTTAGCGTTCATTGAAAAAGGCGAAGCCTAATCGAATCATCATTGGGGGTGTTGGATGAACACCACAATGAAAGGTCATTAGATGATTCAATGGATCTTCACCCAAATTTCCATTGAATTTAGGAATATTTGAGGGAATTTTATGAGAAATCATTGGCCACCAAGGGGCGTAAGCAATTAGATCATTCGTTAATCGGTTCAAATCTGGTAATTCTAGAGTTTCTACAAAAGAAACTGTTGATTTAGGTTTGGTGAAGCATACCTCGGATAATATGGGATCACCTAAACAGTAGGTCTTTACATACCGGCATAATGTATATGATGCTGATATCTTTGATAAAGTTGATGGGCATAACCATTATAGTATGGTTGTTGATAACCACTTTGAAAGTGCAGTTTCCCATTACCTACAAAGCCTTGTTGCTCAGGTCCTTGGTAAGCTTGTTGGAATTTCGGTTGTTGATATTGCACCAGCCATGGTTGTTGAACCATTTGTTGTTGCCCAATACTAGATGATTGACCAAGATGCAGAGTGATAATACCCATTTGAGCCTGAGTCGTTCCAGTTAAGGAAGCACTAATTTGTGGTTGTGATTGAGCTGTAGGGATAAGAGGCCATTATATAGCAACCTGAGAGACTTGAGATTGACATACAATAGGTTGTGCTTGTACTTGTGACACAGCCACAATAGCAGGTGTAGTGGTAATGTTTGACACAAGTTGGGCTGGTTGCATTGAATATATAACCCTTGGTTGTTGAGGTAGTATTGGTACCCAACCACTGGATGTAACTCCATTTTGACCTGAATTTTGTGGTGAGATCTCATATGGTTTTTCTCCCAGAGGAACAATGAAAAAGCATACTGGCCCCCATATGGTGGCAATCCAGTGCTCAAAGGATAGATGGATCTTTGAAGACTGGGCTGCCCAAATTGAAACTAGTATGCAGGATCAATTTGCTGAGCTTCAACATAAGAAATGCCAGATATGATCCTGGAGGAAAAAATAGGAATAGACCATGTCGTCGAAATAGTCCCTGGGTGGACTCCATCTAGTGATTGATAGCTAGTTGGGACAGATGGTATACCAGTAAATATCGTCGGGGTAGCAGCAAGGAGTTCTGCTGTGGCTGTATCAGATGACACAGTCCTAGATGTTGATGGTTTCTCAGACATATTTAGTCTATCCAAAATATTTCCTAGCGATTCGACAGGAACTTGCGATGAAGGATGATTAAAAGAACTAAATTCAGGAGTAGAAGGGTATAAGTGGATCCCAGTTCCAAACTGTAATGGGGTACTAGAATCCTCTACAACCTCTTCTATAGTAATCAATCCAGGTGGAAGAGGTAGACCGTCAGGTCCGTAAAATATTTCTGGAGCCAAAGAAGGTATAGCTTCTACAGTGACAGATACTGGAGGGGTGACACCTTCTAAATTCTAGAATTCAACTTCTAGATGTTCAGGTAAGTGAACTTCAGTTTCTGGATTAGTCCTAGATGCAGCTGTTTCGGGTATAGAAGTGTCTACCATCACACTAAGATTAGTTCTAAATTCCTCTTGTAACTGTGGAACTTCTTCTATAAGGGCAGATGTACGAGAAGTTATCGGAGTAACTATAGTCTCTGATGATGTTGAAACACAAGTTTCAAAGAAACTAGGAGAGGTGGACTCAGTTAAACGAGACTGTTTCGCTCGGAATGGTTTCATTTCCGAAGCCAAAGATAGTTGAATCGCTAGCCTCTGGGAACGATGGGGTTTTGATTGAATTTCTTCCATGATTGTGGATTACTTGATCAACTCAAAATTAAAAGGGGGAAAATGTTATTCTGAATTAAGTAAATTTTGATGACGCTTTGACACAACTTTGCTTTTTCAATTTTTAAGAGTCTAGAAAAAGCTAAATATGACTCTAGTCGCCTTCGATTTTTAATGAGCTTGAAGTGAAAAGTGCTTAGATGGGCCTTTTCTTTTAAGGAGTTGAAAAGGAACGAAAGTGACTACTCTGGAAATCTAGACAGAGGGATTACCAAACCAATTGCAAAACTGCAAAATACACCTTGGTGGTAAATTAAAGAGAAATTACCAAGGACTTATGTATGGCAGTCAATCTTCCCGAATGTTGTGTTCAGTGCATTGTGATCGATAGGGCGAAAGGCATGACTTCCTGTGGATAAAGGATATCATCCTATTGTGGTCTCCCAATATATACTCGACGGTACAGGGATCACAAGTCTGTACTAGCACTTGTCATATCAAAGTGAAGGAATCACCCAACCTTTGATGAAAACGATAGTTACCAAGTTTTATGACGCTGGAACACGTCTCTATCCTAGACCTTTAGATGTGTTGCATTAGGTTCCAAAGCATTTTTATGTTCATTGAGATTTATTCTAGAGTTGATCTTGTTTAGAAGTTTTCCTTTCAAGGTTCACCATGTGATGTAGATGTAAAATTCCTAAATATGCAATCTAAAATGATAAACAATCATTTATTTTCTTTTAGAAATGAAAATCCTAGCTACTAAGGAAAGAAGATTACGATTCTTTCAACAGAGAGCAAAGGGCACACACTAAATGTACTTTTCCTAAATCATTTTCTGCATGCAGTCTAAATGCAAATGCAGATGCATGTATTTGTTTTTATGTTTCCTTAATGTGAGAATACCAAAAAGGAAAACTAAGTACAGATCTGAACTATTTTCTTCAAACTGACACTTCGACAATTTATTTTCAAAATGAAAGGAAGACTGAAACGACACTTTTCGATTTCGAATAGAAAACTGCTTTCGACACTTTAAATATTAACAATTCAAACCAAATATAGTGGCAAAAGTACAATCGACTATCTAGAGGAGGAAGACTTTATGACACTCTTCTTTTTGATTCAAAATGGCAGTTACAACACTTATTTGCATCAAAATGACAATTCAACTAAGTTACTTTTGACAAAGAAGGACTGCAAATGATAGAAAAATACATAAAAACATTTACAAATCCCTATCAATGGAGGTTGAATAATGTGAAGGAAAGAGGCTTCAACAATGAGATACTGATCATGAGCAGAAAAACTACTGAATAGAGATGAAAAAAAGGAGGAAAAAACCAAATTTGAAAGAGATAAATAGTATCATTCAGTCATCGCACCTTTCCTTAAGTGAAATAGGGATGCATCTCACCTGCAACCCATGAGAGGTGCAATGCATACAAGCTGCCAGTTACAGACAATGCGATGGGCCAGGGAACGAAACTAAGTTTGGTTTTTGCTCAAAATGTGCAGCTAAGTTTAGTGATTTAGGCTGAGTTATGATAGACAGTAAAAAACAAAGTACAGGGGTACGATCTTAAGAGGTTATTGAGCTACCACAAGGGCGTTTAGGATGCTTGTAAGTAAAATGTTCAGTTCATAAACCAACCCGGAGATTGACTGAAGCAACATTCATATACTTTGTATTAGCATAGTAAAAGCAGTTCGAAGGCTATCTAGCTAACTTCAGGCTCTATCTGTAGTTTATAAAGCAAACAACAGTAACAAACAAACAAAACATTTCGCTCCCCAGTGGATTCGCCATTTTGTTTCCCGGAAAACTAGTGTCTTTTCGATCTTCTAGTCCCACTAATACAGGTAGCTATCTTAGAAACAAACAATCAAAGAAAATTGTGATTTCCTTTATGTATGATAGATAAGAGAGAAGCAAAGGGGACCAATGTAGATCTTCTACTTGGTTCCTTGCTTGTTTCCTCTCTCCCTTGATAGAGCTTGCGACTCCTCTCCTACTTGTCCTGCTTTAAAGAATACCTGTAGAGACAAAGTGAAAAAACACCATCAAAGCATCTCGATCTATAATACCATAAACAATGAAGAATCAGAAATATATTGACCATACAATTGCATTCACAAATAACAAGATTCACAAATACACGATTATATGGAGGAAAACTCAAAGAACTTTATTAATAGTAGAAGAGAGGATTACAACCCAGCCGTCTGATCCAACATCATCCTCCCAGCACCAAAGCCTTCTTCACCTCATGAAAAGCAAGATCACCCAACAATACAATGTCTCTTCTCAAAGAGAAACCAACATGACTTCCTTACAAATTACAAAATTCCAGCCTTTAGATCTCTCAGATGAAGGATCCATTTATAGATATTTGCAAAGGTGTGATTCAGCTCTGGGTTTTTGATTAGTGTCATTCCATTGATAGTTTTTGGTTCCACTTCGAGATTTCATTGATGTCTTACTCATCCTTGGGTGAATTCTGAGAGGCAAGTGTCATAGAGGAAGTCTTTGGAAGATTCCATGAGCATCCACATAGCAAACTGCTTCAGAGATTTGTCCATTCTTTTTTATTGCACCCCACAGAAGGCCTTTTCAGTATGCATCGCACCTAGCCAGTGTAGGAGTCAGTATGCATCGCACCTTGACCAAGGAGCAGTCAGTATGGTCTAGTTTTGGCCAGTTCTAAGTGGTTTTTTAGGTGGAACTTCTAGAAAATGATGTAATCAGTTGACCATGATCTTTTAGGGTATGAAAAAACACTTTTAGGGGTTAAAGAGCCTTGGTTTATCGACATATATGATTGGGGTTGCAGTGCCGAAATATGTCTATAATAGTACTTATAAAAAATGATTAGGAATCATTCCCCATGAATGGAGGAAGCTTTCCCCACCAAAATCCCTTGATTAGTGGATCTGGTTCCCAATACTAGGAATCTGCATTAGATGGTAGGGAACACATTCCTAGATTTCCTCATTCATTGGAGTTCCACAAACTATGCCATAATTCCATAATATCTTGCTGATTTATTATTTAATAGTAATCCTCCTATAGTAGGGAGTAAGTCCCTAAATTATCTCCTCCTCCAAATCTTCATAATCTGCCCAATATTCTCATAATATTCCACAAAAATAAATAATATTAGGCACAAATATGCAATTATTCATAAACCTTCCTAATGAATGTATTAAAGTTAAAAATACATTATCTAATGAAAAAGAGAGGTTTAATGTGCTAGAGGATGGTCATAGGCCTCAATTTATGTTTAATTAGAGGCATGGTCCTAAATTTATGTCTAATTTAGATGCCCATCAATCTCAAGACATATGACACGTGAATAATATAGCATGTGATACCAATCAAGGAAGGGGCCAAGATTTTTCAGCAGAAATTAAGGAAATTTCATCCAACACTTGAGTGCCTCATATAGAAGGAATTTAGAAAATTTCTAGATGCTCGAATAATTTGTGAGGTGCGACATTCGGCATGGGTATCTAACTTAGTCCTTGTAAGGAAGAAATCTGGGGACATCCACTTGTGCGTAGATTTCCACAATGTTAACTGTGCCTCAGACAAGGATAATTACCTAGTATCATCCATGGAGAATATGCTGTAAATAGTATCTAGGGAGGAAATGTTTTATTTGTTAGATGGTTTCTTAGGATACCATTGGGATTGGTAGCAGACCCTGACATGCTAAAGACTGTTAGAAAATTTAAATATTACGGAGCAATGGAACACATAAAATATTGTAGAAATATAAACACAGAAAACACACAAAACAAGAGAGACACAGATATACATGGTTCACCCAGTTTGGGTTACGTCCACCTCAAACAGCCAGTCCTTCCTTTCTATTATCCAACAAAATGAAGAGACACAACCTACAGCAAATCCACTGTAATATCCTCTGTTTTCTCTCACAGTCTCACCTCTCTGTTTCTCGATCACACTGAATACACATCTATCTCACAGCCTCAAATACAATGCCCTCATACAAAGAGAGAGGTTGCCTTCTAGGGCAAAAAACCCTAAACGAAACATAAGTTCTACCGTCAAATCATCTGCCTAATAAATGGCCCAAATTGACTAGAAATTACTATACTTTTACAAGGCAAATTTACATCTGTTTTTAGCTTCGGGGGCGTGGGGGGGACAAGTCCCCCACACACCCCACTGCGTGGAGGGGTGTACAAAACTTCCTGGGGTATACATCCGGCTGAAGCAAAGACCTCTGAACAATCATGCTCCACACACAACAATCTCCCACTTGGAGAATGATTGTAGCAAATCCATCGTTGCTTCATTTGTTGGACAATGACTCCTCTCTTGGACATGGTTGTTTCTCATCTTCATCGTCATCCTTGAAGACCAATTGAAACTGAGCATGTTCTCAGTTTTTCCCTAGTTACAACTTTTGTTAGCATATCTGCAGGATTCTGGCTAGTGTGTATCTTTTCCAGCTTCAACTGTCCATCTTCCAAAACTGATCGTATGAAATGGTACTTAAGCTGTATGTGTTTAGTCCTGGAATGAAATGTTGAGTTCTTTGCAAGATGAATGGCACTTTGGCTATCACTTTATAACGTGCCCTTATCATGCTCCTTACCCAATTCACCCATAAACATTTGTAACCAGATCATTTCTTTACTAGCCTCTGTAGCAGCAACATACTCTGCTTCTATTGTTGAAAGTGCAACAACACTTTGGATTTTTGAAACCCAACTGACAGATGTTCCACCAACAGTGAATACATATCCTGTAGTACTCTCCTGTTATCTCTGTCACCTGCCATATCTGCATCAACATATCCCTGTAGAGAAATGTTTGAACCACCAAAGCATAATGCTTGATCTGTGGTACCTTTCAAATATCTGAAAATCCATTTCACTGCCATCCAATGTTCCTTTCCTGGATTGTTCATGTACCTGCTTACAACTCCCACTGCATGTGCAATATCAGGCCTTGTGCAGACCATTGCATACATTAAGCTTCCAACTGCTGATGCATATGGAACTTTAGACATATAATCCATGTCTTCTTGGGTCTTTGGGCACATTTCCTTGCTAAGTTTGAAATGGCTAGCAAAAGGTGTACTAACTGGTTTTGCATTGTGCATGTTAAATCTTTTCAACACCTTTTGTATGTACTCATTCTGAGACAATGTTAATTTACGATTTTTCCTGTCTCTAGTTATTCTCATACCAAGGATTTGTTTTGCAGCTCCCAAATCCTTCATTGCAAATGAATTTGCCAATTTTCTTTTGAGCACGTTTATTTCCTGCATGTTAGATCCTGCAACGAGCATGTCATCTACATACAATAACAATATAATATAGCTGCCATCATTTTGCTTTTTCAGATAAACACAATGATCAGAGTGACATCTAATATAACCTTGTTTGGACATAAACTTGTCAAATTTTAGATACCACTGCCTTGGAGCCTGTTTTAAGCCATACAAGCTCTTCTTCAACTTCCACACAAGTTTCTCCTTCCCTTTCACTTCATATCCTTGTGGCTGCTGCATATATATCTCTTCTTTCAAATACCCATCGAGAAAGGTTGTTTTTACATCTAACTGCTCAAGATGCAAATCTTCACCTGCTACAAGACTTAAAATAGTTCTGATTGAAGTCAATTTAATAACAGGAGAAAATATTTCATCAAAATCAATACCTTTCTTCTGTGCAAACCCCTTCACCACAAGTCTAGCTCTGTACCTCTGTTTTCCTCCATCTTCTTCCTTCAACCTGTAAACCCATTTATTCTTCAATGTAGTTTTTCCTGCAGCCAACCTGACTAAATCCCAAGTCTGGTTATGCATTAAGGAGTCCATCTCTTCTTCCATGCCTACCTCCCACTTCGTCCTGCTTTCAACCTGCATTGCTTCTTCATAACATTCAGGTTCACCAGAATCAGTCAACAATAAATAATATAATGAAGGAGAGTATCGTTCAGGGGTTCTACTTATCCTTGTAGATCTTCTAACACCACTTTCAGGTGTTTGGGGTGCCTATTACTGTTGTGGTGGTTGTTGCTGTTGTGGTTGTTGATTATTATTATTTTCAGGCACCTTTACTTTTTCAGTGATTTCATCAAGAACTACATATTCCTTGTTTTCCTTTTCTTGTTTCTTTTCCTGCAACTAATTCTTATACAAGACCTTTTCATTGAATATTACAT